>CP092876.1:67976409-68096257 GCA_030710605.1 Cordylochernes scorpioides | reverse complement strand
AAGCGGGCCAGAAAAACCTCTACAAAATCAGGATGTCCAAACCCCAAGATACATTGATACCATAACATAATTTTAATGTAATTGTAAATTACCATTGTATTATATACTATTATATGTATCATATATATTATATACAATTAACACATTTGAACATTAGGAAACATGAAAAATAAACGTTCGATGTCAAATTTTGCATATAGCAAATAGAACTGTATGATATATATTCTCATTTGCCATTTTTGTAAATATGATGATCTGTTATCAAAATTTGAAACTATTTTAAAGGCGTGAGATTATTTTTGAAATTAAACAATTTCTACTGCCCTTACTGCAATGGAAATTGTTTAATTTCAAAAAGAATCTTACGCCTTTTAAATAGTTTCGAAATTCGATAACAGATGGCGCGCTAGTGCATCATATGATGATCTGTGTTGCCCTTGTTGAGCGGCGCGCATCCAATAAAGTTATTTTGAACTGGGAATTTGATATTTTCAAATCTTCCTAATTTATTCTTTCAAAAAAATATACATGAAGACATCTTCTACTCTATATCTTAATTTTATTTATAATATCTGAAAAAGCGTTTATGAATTCAAAATTAAACATGAAACACACAAAATGATGATAGTAATAATGATATCATGACTACTAATTAGATAGATAATGATAAAATTATAATAAATTCGCTTGACAAAATCATTAGGGGAGAAGAAGCGCGATATTGGGTCATTCATATATAAATGAAACATACACTCACACACTTATTTGATAAGCCTTAGAACAGACTGCTATTTTAGACCTGTTCAAAGAATGGGCTAATGTTCTAATATTATTATATGAAAACATTATTGAAATCATGATGCAACACTATTATCATCGTATTTTCTAACACCAAAATAAAAATTTAGTCTAATATTTGAATAGTTTCAAATTCTCCTCTAGGGTCAAATTACTTTCATATCTATCTATCATTTTTCTATCACAAAATATGTAAATTTTATATTGGTTTAATTTTTGAATAAGTTTTATATATCCTATATTTCACACAAATGATATATCTAAATATATACTTATGTTAGATTCATAATATTTATTTGTCATATCAATTGAAAAAGTGTGAAAGTTGCCTTTGAACTTTTGTTTTAAATATAGATATAAACTTCCTTATCCTTTCTAATGGAACTTCAGCCAGTTTAAAGTAACTACAGAAATTAAAATAACTATATAATATATTTTATGGCAATAAAAAGTGTGCAGTGATGGAAGGCTGGTACATACCCCGGCCTGTCACTGTCACCATCTGACCAGAGATGATATTCTGGGACATCTAACGGTGGGAAAACGCGGCAAGATACAACCTGATGTATCACTATAAACCCTTGGATATTCAAAATTAGAACGGCCTCATAATAAATATTAATATATAATTATAAAAATAAGATAAAAATTGAGATAAATATGATAAATAAGATAAGATATGACGACAATCTTGAATGCTACTTTAATATAGAAAAAAAGCATCAAAAGAAAAATGGAAATATATTAAAAAAATGAAGAAGATATGTATTATAATTATGTACTATGAAAATAGAAAAAATGTATCAAAAGAAAAATGGAAATATATAAAAAAATGAAGAAGATATGTATTATAATTATGTACTATGAAAATATAAATATAAAAAATATATGTTGGTAGAGGCGTTCTAAGTTCGAATCCAAGGAGTGCCGCGTTTTTTTTTTTTTATTATTATTATTTTAAAAAAATGTAATTGAGTGGTTCTAACAAGGTTTATCTGATGACAAAAGGAAAATGCTAGTAAATATATTTTAATTGTGAAGACACAATATTCCCGTGGTTAGTACTCCGGGATGTCACATGATGTGAGTATGCCACAAGGATGTTACATAAGATGTCTAACCTACAAGGGGTGTCCCATAAGAACGAAATATTTGTAACTAATAAATTTTACCATATATACTTCAAAGCCTTGTATGAAGATATGTACATTTTTAAGTTTCTACAACTCTCCGTTTTTTTTTTTTTTTGTTATGGGTTCTGAAAAAGGACAAGAAACAGGAATCATATAAAATGGGGAAAAACGAGATTCGTGCTGTAATAAAATATCTTTGTAAGAAAGGAATGTCGCCGAAGGAAATCTATGAGGATATGGTGGATACATTAAGGGAAGATGCTCCTTCCTAAAAAAAAAACAGTAAAAAAATGGGTAGCTGCGTTTAAATTAGGGAGGATCAGCACCGAAGACGAACATCGACCAGGAAGACCTGTTGAGTCAGTTACTCAAGAAAACAATGACAAGATACATGTTTTGGTTATGTTGGACAGAAGAATGACAGTTCGTCAGATAGAAGAGACCTTGGGTATTCTAAAAACAACAGTGGATCGGATTATGAGAGAACACTTGGGTCTCAGGAAGCTTTCTGCCCGTTGGGTTCCCAAACTTTTGACACTCGATCAAAAGGCTGTAAGGAAAAAGTTATTTTCCGACAATCTTGCGTTATTTGAAGCCAATCCAGAGGAATTTGTCAGTAGATTTGTTACCATGGATGAGACTTGGGCCCATCACTTTACACTAGAGTCCAAGCAACAATCCATGCAATGGAGACACTCCAGTTCCCCTCCCCCCAAGAAAGACAAGACAGTTCCATCAGCGGGGAATATTATGGTGTCTGTCTTTTGGGATTCCGAGGGTGTACTTCTTCTAGACTTTCTGAATAAGGTTCAAACCATTACTGGCAATTATTATGCAAATCTTGTGAAACAACTACGAGAAGCTCTCAAGGAAAAGAGAAGAGGAAAGTTGTCCAGGAAGATTGTTTACCATCAAGACAATGCTCCGAGTCATCAGTCGATGCTAGCCATGTCTGCTATTTATGATTCTGGCTTTGAACTTTTACCACATGCACCCTATTCATCAGATCTAGCTCCGTCTGACTTCAAGCTATTTCCACATTTGAAAAATTCACTTTCTGGCATTCATTTTAGGTCGGATGAAGAGGTAGGTCATTGATGCTGTAACCTCATTTTTTGAGTCACTTAAAACATCGTTCTTTTTGGAGGGCATAAAAGCATTAGAACATCGCTGGAAAAAGTGTATAGACATTAAAGGGGATTATGTTGAAAAATAAATCATTTTCTTTATATGTTGGGCCACGGACTTATGGGACACCCCTCGTACATACCCCGCAGTGCAGGGGCACTTACACTCTCTCGGAATTTGGAATTTAATTCTCGAACATTTAGAGTTATTCTCGTTTTCTTGGAGTCGTCGAACAGGCTAAACCATATATATAAACCCATATATATTTTTAATTCTCAAATTATTACAAACTAATGAGGTGGTAGTAAGTTTTTTGTGGTGAAGTTTGTAAAAATTGAAGATAATGTATTTTTTTATTATAGGTGAGTTTAGGATTCAGCCTGTTTGATGACTCCAAGAAAGTGAGGGTATCTCTGAATGTTTGAGAAATAAAATACAAATTCCGAGATAGTGTAATTGTTCTTGCACTACCGCGTATGTAAGTAAGACATCTTATGTTACTTCCATACGCACACATCTTGTATAATATCCTGGAGTATTGACCACCACTGGAAAACGTCTTCTTCCCTCTTAGCACACAATTTAAATATAATTGTTAGTATATACAGTATATACATGCAGTATTATCTTTTTGTCATCAAATAAACACGCTTAGATCCCCATAACGACAAATTAAAAAATATATATTTTTTATACTCTATATATATAAAACTCGGTCTATGTTTTTTGTCGGCTATACACGTCCTCAGTTAGTGCCTAATCTGGCTACAATTTTAACACAGAAAGAAAGTTAAATCTGGAAGTGTTCATTGTTGCTTTTTACCCTCAGAAAAATGAAAATTGACCAAGTACTGGGTAAAAATGGTTATTTTTTTCAGTCTGAAAATGGCCATGACTATATTGATGTATTATGGTTGATTTTCAGAAAAAAATTATTTCGGGAAAATTCCTAGAAGAAGACCTCGGGGGAATCCAGGTCATTATTTTTAGTACGCAGGACCGAAATTCAAACAGAAAAACATTCACTCGAGCAAAATATAGTAGAAGCCTGTAGCCACCTAGCTATACCCGGTCACACATTGCTTTGTTTGAACAAAAAGGCAGTTTTGATACCTCAAACATAAGTTATTAATGAGCAAATGTATACAATACATCAAAATGAAAATTAACAATAAAATTATCCCTACATATATGTCATTTGAATATAACATATGTACAAAACATAGATATACATAGTTGATTTATTTATTTAACAATTGCAGAATACACGCTATATCAACAAATCGGATATTTGCGTGTGAAATATATACATTTGAATGTAAGAAAAATTAGTCTAAAGGGATATATACATATTAACATATCAGTATGCAAATTGATTACATTAGTAGTCACTTATTTAGTTAAGTACATTCTGCAGAATTTGTTGAATCTTTGGTGTATGTCCTTAGTGTAGACCACATGTTGCATATTTGTTATGGGAAGTTGATTTAGTTCCCTAAGGTCAGCGGGCAGTCAGTTAATAAGTGTCTGGGGTTCTGTTCTTCGCCTCCACACGAGCATCCAGATGATTCAGCTTTGCCAATTTTGAACAGGTATGAGTTGAAGTCGCCATGTCCAGTGAATATAATTGAACATTATAGAAGTTAGGTTTGATAAAATTAGGAATTTTTGGGCCACTGAAGAAACTTTTGAAATTTTCATTGGTCGCTTCGTAGTATTCCTGTTGTTTCTGGTTTATAAAGTTAGATATTATGATTCTTTTTGCTGGGACAACTCGGTTGTAATCTATATTTATTTTCAATATATTTGATTCAATGAAGTGTGTGAGCTTTGGTGTTCTAGCAATGATGTGCGTACAATTTGATGATGTCGTATTGTAGACTTGTATACCATGTTTGAGAAATTTATACTGTAGCGAGTTTAATATGTCTTTGGCTTTTTTTGGATGAATTGGTACCATATCGTAGATCTGTATGTTATTGTATTTCTAAATAGTGTTTTGTACAATACAATTCTCCTTTTTCTGTCAAGACCCCAGGCCTTCTTTGTTAGTCCTAATAGATATCTACTTGCTCTGGTTGTTTTCGTGATAATATCATTAATGTGCGGCATAAAATCCAGTTTGTTCTTATTTCTGTGGTTTTTGAAGGTTATTCCCAAAATATTTACCCTATCTACCGGAATAATGGTATTGTTATTCAAAGTTATTGCAAACCTTTTATTATTGAACAAAGGCAATACCTTCGTTTTCCCCTTGGATATTCTTAATTTGCTGCTTTCACACCAATTTGTTATTTTTCTCATTATGCTTTTTATTGTATTTTCAAGTTCTATTAGGTTTTTATTCCATCATGTCACCGTTATATCATCTGCGTATCCGATGATTTCACTATTCGGCTCAGTATATTTGCATAGTAAATCGTTCATGAATATATTCCATATTGTAGGGGAAAATAGGTCCTCCCTGCTGGCATCCTTTGCTTAGTGTTTTTTGAAATTCAATTGATGTGTATCTGTATCTTATTTTTCTATTATCGAAATATGACTTGAAAAGTTTAACAATAGATGCATTTACATTATCTTCATCGATTCTTTTTAGCACCATTGGCCACCATGCATTATCAAATGCTCCACTGATGTCGATTGTTATAATGGCCGTAAATTCCATAGCTTTGTGGTCTAAAGCAGTTTTGACAATGTCAGTTAGCGCTGTTATTGTTAATCGTGATTTTGTAAATCCGTGTTGAAGATTGCTGA
This sequence comes from Cordylochernes scorpioides, assembly GCA_030710605.1. Classification (NCBI taxonomy): domain Eukaryota; kingdom Metazoa; phylum Arthropoda; class Arachnida; order Pseudoscorpiones; family Chernetidae; genus Cordylochernes; species Cordylochernes scorpioides. The sequence continues at coordinate 68,090,441 of CP092876.1, read as the reverse complement.
ACATCTTATTTTCTTCATAGTGCGCGCGCGCTTGATTATTTTATTATTAATAATTTTTTCAAAGATTTTAGAAATGTTGGAGTTCAAACATAAGGGTCTGTAGCTCTTATACTCGCAGTAGTCAGCTTTACCTGGCTTTGGGATAACCAACACCTCTGCTTTCTTCCACTCATTTGGGAAGTAGCTCATATCCAAACACTTCTGAAACAGCTTAGTAAAGAGCGGAGCGATAAAGTGTTTAGTATGCAATATCATGTTGTTAGATATATAGTCAGTTCCAGGAGATTTCCTTGGATTTAATTTATCAATTATATCATTTATTTCCTTCGTTGTGACTACAATATTTTCTGTATTCAAAAGCTTTGGTTTATAGTTTCTTATTTATTTATGTAAATCCGTGTCATCGATGAGGCTGTCATCAGGAAAGAGACAGGCTAACAAGCCCTCGGTTCTCTGCTACCGCTCATGACATGTATTTGTTTCCGAAATTTGTATTTGCTTATCAGGTGTTACTTTCAATTTTTTGTATATTCTATATAAATTTCCAGAAGGATTGTTTGAATTGTTTTCTTCCAGAAAAGTTCTCCACGATATTCTTTTTGCTTTATTAATTTCACGTATATATTTATTTCGTGTATTTTTGAACGATTCAGCAATAAAACGTGGAGGATTAGGATTTCGGTAATATAAGTTTCTTATATAGTGAAAGTTATTTTTCATAATTTCCAGTTCTGCATTCCACCAGTTGATCGCTCTACCTCTCTTAGAGTTGTTTTCCCTAATTCTTAATGTTGAGTAGGCAGATTCAATTAAGATATTTATAATTTATCTTATTGTTTGATCTATCATCTCTGGTGTAGAAGCATTTTCTATATAGCTTTTAATCTTCTACATAGTTGATGGTAGAATGAACATGTTTTTTCACTTGTGATATTGAACAATATTGCAAATGAAATTTCCATTGAACAATAATTTTGTAATTTTTAAATATCATCATGAAATGAATGACATTTGATGATTGATGGTGAACTTTGTCTTAGTAGTGCTAAAACCCGAACTCTGATTTTTTAAATATCAAAATTCTTCCATGGGATATATCTAGTGATTTCCCAAATTTTCACGACGATTGGATGTATGGATTATGAATCTAATCACCTCAATATCTATTTTTCCCCTACTCAATGCTTGCCATGCGAATTTCGCATTAACAAAAATACCTGAATATTTTTATTTTTTAATTCAATCGAGGTTTTGGAAATTCTGAAAGAAAAAAAAAAACAATTCGTAAATCCCAACAGTTACGGATTTGACATCGTGCAACACATAAAATTTGAAAAGAAATATAGACATTAGTTTATTCTTGTACACCCGCGCAAAGATCTAGTAGTCTGAAAAATTGTACACTTGATTGTTAATTGGACTGAGGGAGTGTTCAAAATATCATACTTCTACGTATTCTGGAAGAAAGCATATTCAAAATTATATTTAGGAATTTAAAAGAGGCAATTTAAGAAATTATCCTCTCTCTCTCTCTCTTTCCCGATAACCCTGAAAACTTCTTAATTTATCTTTCATGCTGAAATAGTAAAATACATATAAAACCTTTTCATATGAATTATATTAAAAAACAGGGTGTAGTTTCAAATTTCACCACATATATTGTGAAAATAGATAAACCTTTATGTTTTCAAATTCAAGGGTCAAATTCCTTTCATATCTATCTATCTATCGCTTTTCTATAATAATATATATATTTTTGATATTGGGTTAATTATTTAATAAGTTTTGTATATTCTATGTTTTAAACAGATTCTTCATCTAAATATATGGTCATTTTAAATTTGTAATTTCTATTTTTATAATTTTAATTGAAAAAGCGCGTGAAAGTTTCCTTTGAACTTTTGTTTTATATATATGGATATAAACTGAGTTCTCCAGTTTTTGATGAAATCCCAAACGCTTTAAAGTAACTACAGAATTTTAAATAACTATATAATACATTTTATGACATTAAACAGTGTGCAGTGATGGAAGGCTGGTACATACGCTAGCCTGTCACTGTCACCATCTGACCAGAGATGATATTCTGGGACACCTAGCGGTGGGAAAACGCGGTACGATACAACCTGATGTTCAATACATCATGCCTGATGTATCACCATAGACACTTGGATAATAAAAATTAGAAAAGCCTCATAATATAAATATAAAAAAATATATAATATATATATATATATATATATAATATATATAATATAATAAATAAGACGACAATCTTGAATGCTACTTCAATAGAAAGAAGCATCAAAAGAAAAATGGAAATATATATAATAAATGAAGTAAGGAATAAATAAAAAATAATGGCGCATCAATAAAAGACGAATATGAAAATAAATAAAATAATATGAGGAAGATATAAAAATATATAAATATAAATATAAGTTATAAAAATAAATGTTGATAGAGGCGTTCTAAGTTCGAATCCAAGTAGTGCCGCGTTTTTTTATTTTTATATATTATTTAGAAAAATTGTAATAATTGAGTGGCTCTAACCAGGTTTATCTGATGACAAAAAGAAAATTCTAGTAAATATATTCCAATTATGAAGACACAATGTTCCCGTGGTTAGTACTCCGGGATGCCACACGCTATGCAACAAGGATGTTACATATATGTTTGACCTACATACCCCGCAGAGCAGGAATACTTATAATATCATCGGCAAAATGTCTTCAATACAGGGGAAGTCATCTATATATATGTCAAATGAGGTTGGTCCTGTGACTGATCCTTGGGGGACCCCGGCAAGGATGTTCTTAGGTGTTGAAAGTTCGTCTTTGACTCGTACCTTGAATGTTCTATTTGTTATAAGAAGTTTTGCGTTATTTTTATGATGTCTCCAGGAATTTGTAGAGAAGGGCTTCGTGCCAGAGTTTATCGAATGCTTTGGCAATATCGAAGAATACGGCTCCTGTTATTTGGCCTAGGTCCATGGCTTTTCTTATTTTTTCAGTGACAACAACTAGCTGGTGCAATGTTGAGTGCTTGGCTTGGTAGCCAAATTGTTCAGGTCTGAGTGGATTATTTTCTTCTAGGGATTTTCTGAGTCTTCTTAAAACAATTCTTTCGAATAGTTTTGAGATGGCAGGTAACAGCAAAATGGGCCTGTAGCTTGTTGGTTCATGCAAGGATTTTCCTTTTTTAAGTATGGGACAGATAATGGACGTTTTCCATCTGTCAGGGAAGTGGGCAAGCTGCAGTGAGGCGTTAAAGATATCGGTTATTGATGCTAGTATATGATTAGGGAGCAGTTTGAGAGCTTCATTAGGCAATTCGTCGATTCCGGGAGCTTTTTTATTTGGTAGATATTCAATAATCGCTTTTATTTCACCAATGTTTGTTGGTTCTAGTCCTGTTTCTTTATTTTTTCCATGTATGAATTCACACGTTTTATGTATGTCTGAGTAGGTTTGGAGTGGAAGGTATAGGTATTGGCGGTGAACTGTTTTCAATAGTTGTTGGCAAATGATTCAGCTGCTTCTTCTGTGGTTAGTGTCTGCCCATTGTTTGTCTTCAGTGTTATTTCTTGTTTTTCAGAGTTGGATAATCGTTTGATGGCTTTCCATATGGTTTGGTTTGTAACTTTCAAGTTTTCGATAAAGTGGTCCCAGCTGGTGTTATCGTGCTCTCTTGTAAGTTTTTGTGATTCTCTCCGGGCCGTCATGTAGGCTGATTTATCTCGGGGGTCGCAGGTTTTTTTTCTTTTTTTTTTCTTAGTCTGTTGGTGGATTGTATTATTTCTTTAATGTGAGGTGGATATCTTCGTTCTAGTTCCGGGTCCTTATATTTTGTTGAATCTCTCAAATTTTGCACCATTTGTTCTTCAATGTGTCTAATGGCCTCGTCTATTTTTGAGGATGTGTCTAGGATCAGTTCAGGAGGTTCAGCGATTTCCATTTTGTACTTGAATAGGGCCCAATCTTTAATTTTTATTTTTGTATTTGAGAAGGAGATTTTGAAATCCTGTAGCACAAGTAGTACTGGGAGATGATCAGAGGTTAGTTCGTGCAGGACTTTAGAGTATGCGCTTTGGGAGATGTTTTTGTGCACGGCGATATCAATGATGTCTGGAGGTGAGTCATGAGTAATTTGAGTTTATCGCGAAACAGACAACAGACATTGACTTTTATATATATAGAGATGGTTTGTTAATTGTTCAATTTCATTCTTTGAATAGCTTATATGCTAATCTATATATTCAACTACCTTTATATGCAAAATTTACCAATTCTTTATCCAGTAGTTTTGTTGGAGAAGAGTAACAAACGTAAATCTACTTTGGAAAAGAATAGGTTCAGTAAGGAGTGAATGTTTGCCCTGTAAAAATTATTTTATTAATGTTCGTTAGGTAAACTTTTATTTTTGAATAAAACTCTGGTTCTGGTTCAAATCACATTAATAGGTACCGCTCAGCAAGAGCAACCTAGTTCATGATAATTGAACAATGAATAATATGTGAAGGTTATTCACATATTAAACAAAATTTTAACGCGGGATTTAATTCCGGTTCATGACTGTCGGGAATCGAGGGTGTTACCCACTCGTCCACCGACTTTTTTTTAATAAAACTCGGGCGAAGCCAGGTGGTACCAAATTTTGCATGTCGCTTTTTATAAACCTGAGGAAAATTTTTGGATACAATTTGCTTAGTATTTTTGGCTATTTCTTTTTTTCATTTGAAGAACTTTTTTTTACGCGGAGTAAATACGAGGCTTACGCGGAGTAAATACGACGGAAAGTAACAACACGAGGCCAATTAAGCGACCAATGAGCGTTCTGCATTTCTTTTCAAGTTGCTTGCTTACTTTTTTTAAAATATCTTTTTATACGAGTGTCACTTTTTTTCAAAAGTATTGAGAGAGAAATTTATATTACTAAGTTAAGGTAAGTTTCACACAATTAAAAAAAAAAACTTTACAAAATTAGCGTTACTGTATGCAAACAATGGCTTTCTTATTTTTTATTCATTTTTGTTCTGGCCTTTGTGTTTTTTTTTTTTACAGTCAATATGATATATAATTCTTAAAATTAAACAAACAATAGTCAATATGCGAAAAATACAGTAGTGAAAATTTAATATGCATTAGTGTCTCATTTAACAGCCAAAACATGTGTTTGTCTAAAATTTATATTGCTCTCTAATTCTTAAAATTAAACAAACAATAGTCAATAAGCAAAAAATACAGTAGTGAAAATTTAATATGATTTACTGTCTCATTTAACAGCCAAAACATGTGTTTGTCTAAAATTTATATTGCTAAGTTAAGGTACGTTCACACAATGCAATTTAAAAAAAAACATTACAGAATTAGCTTTACTGTATGTAAACAATGCCTTTCTTACTTTTTTTATTAATTTTTGTTCTGGCCTTTGTTTTTTTTTTACAGTCAATATGATATATATAATTCTTAAAATTAAACAAACAATAGTCAATAAGCAAAAAATATAATAGTGAAAATTTAATATGATTTACTGTCTCATTTAACAGCCAAAACATGTGTTTGTCTAAAATTTATATTGCTAAGTTAAGGTACGTTCACACAATGCAATTAAAAAAAACATTACATTTATTAATTTTTGTTCTGGCCTTTGTTTTTTTTATTTACAGTCAATATGATAATTCTAAAAATTAAACAAACAATTGTCAATATGCAGAAAATACAGTAGTGAAAATTTACTATTAATTACTATCTCATTTAACAGCCAAAACATGTGTTTGTCTATAATCCATATACCCATTGGTTTTTATCAGCCTAAAATATTAACATGGCTATTTTGGCATTAATTTTTTTTTAGTATTATTATTTTTTTTCTGACATGTTGATAGGGCACTACATTTTACAAAGTTACGGTTAGTAACCAATGCAGATTTGACAATATTTACAAACTTTTATTACTGTATATAAACAATGGGCTTATGTTTTTTAATTGTTGTAATGGCCTTTGTTTTGTTATTCTTTTAAAAAAATCATATGTTTTGGGTCTGCACTGTTTTCCTTATAAGCTTTTTTTTTTATATATACAAAAATATTTTTGGTACTGATTGTGCTATTTCTGTTTTTTTTTAGGACATAATTTCAAATTGAATCATCCCATTTGATATGCCTCGCAAAAGATCTGCAATTGGAGTAAGTACACCTGCAGCTCGACGCATGGCTGCTCGAGCTGCTAGAGGCCAAAGTAGCCGCATATTGGAGAATCCCCAACAGTCTCAAGCCCGCCTCCAAAGTGACCGGCTGCGCCGCAGAGTTCAACGCGCATCAGAGAATCCCCAACAGTCTCGAGCCCGCCTCCAAAGTGACCGGCTGCGCCACAGAGTTCAACGCGCATCAGAGAATCCCCAACAGTCTCAAGCCCGTCTCCAAAGTGACCGGCTGCACCACAGAGTTCAACGCGCATCAGAGACTCCCTAGCAGTCCCAAACACGACAGGAGGCTGACCAGTTGCGGTATTTCAGGCAACGAGCTAGCACTTGGGCTGATATGCTCAATGCTGCTTTCCATTGCAATCCGGCCCTGAATTATGAACAATTTACTTTTCTTCAGATTGGCCATATGGAAAAACAATGTCAACATTGTACTGCCTTTAAGTACAATGGTGAGCGGCCTGGAATGTGCTGTTCTGCAGGTAAGGTCAGAATTCCTGATTTACCTGAACCCCCAGAAGCTCTCAGAACTCTGCTCGATGGGTCTTCTCCTCACTCGGCTGAGTTCATGCGACATATCCGTCACTATAACAATGCCTTCCAAATGACATCTTTTGGGTGTGGTAGTCGTGTTGTGTTGCCAGGTTACATGCCAACGTTTAAGGTCCAAGGCCAGGTCTATCATAGAAATGGCTCTGTTTTGCCACCACTCAACTCTGATAGCCGCCAACTACAGCCAGCATTCCTTCAGGTTTTCTTCATCGGAGATAGTAGTGCAGAGGTTGCCACCCGCCATAGAAACTTTCCCATCACTAAGCCCCACATTGTTAGCATTTTGCAAGATATGTTGCATCAACATAATCCTTATGTCCATTTGTTCAAAGCTTCCATTGAAAAAATGGCTTCTCCTGATTACAAGTTGGTCATTAAGGCTGACAAAGCACCGCCTGGACACCATCCTCGCACATTCAATGCTCCAACCATTAATGAGGTTGCCATTGTTATTGTGCAGGAAAACTGTGACAGACGTGACATTGTTCTTTCCAAAAGAGGCAGTGGTGTGCAGAGGATTAACGAGTTTCACAGGTCTTATGACGCCCTGCAATACCCATTGATTTTTTGGAATGGTCAAGATGGTTATCATTTCCATATCCCTCAGCTGATTAATGGGGTTCCTTCGGCGCACAAGACGGTTTCTTGCATGGATTTTTATGCTTCACTGCTAATGATTCGTAGCCGTAATCCTGGCATAACAAATTGGTTACTGGCTTTTGGAGATTTGACCCATCAAATTCTGGTCGACATTTAGGCCAAGGTGGAATCAGAAAGGCTGCATTACATCTCAGCGCATCAAGCTCAACTTCGTGCAACCGAATACATCAATCTGTTAGATGCTATTCGCACTGACAGGAGTCATGCCCTTATTGGAAGACAAGTTATTCTTCCTTCTTCCTTTGTGGGCAGTCCAAGGCACATGCATGAGTATGCCCAGGATTGCATGGCTTACGTCCGTAAATATGGTCGCCCAGACCTTTTTATCACATTTACATGCAATCCTGAGTGGCCTGAGATAAAACTAATGCAGTTCCCCACCCAAGGTGCATTTGTTCGGCATGACTTAGTTGCTCGCATTTTTAAATTGAAAGTTACCAAGCTTATAGATTTGATCACCAAGGGTGATGTTTTTGGCAAGCCCCAATGTTGGTGTTATACCATTGAATGGCAAAAGCGAAGGCTACCACATGCGCATATTTTATTGTGGCTTAAAGAAAAGATTCGCCCAAACCAGATTGATTCGATCATTTGTGCTGAAATCCCCAATGCGGAGGTTGATGCTTCACTGTTTCGGACTGTAACCAAAAATATGATTCATGGGCCATGTGGACATGGGTATTCTAATCCTGGCTGCATGGAACGGGGTAGATGCCAAAAGAAATATCCACGGCTACTCTTGGCTGAAACGCAGACAGATAGGGATGGCTACCCATTGTACAGACGTCGCAGGCCTGAGGAAGGTGGCTTTTCTTTTGTTAAAAGAGTGAGAGTTTTCACCATTGAGAATGGTGTTCAGGTTGTGCGCATGACTGATGTTACCATTGATAATAGGTATGTTGTGCCATATTCGCCTCATCTATGCAGACTATTTGATGCTCACATCAATGTGGAGTCCTGTGCTTCAATCTCTGCTATAAAATATATCTGCAAATACATATACAAGGGTTCAGACCAATCAATTTTTGCAGTTAGTGGTGCTCAAACAGAGTCTAATGAAGTGCTAGAGTACCAACATGGTCGATATATTAGTAGCAATGAAGCTGTTTGGCGCATTCTGGGATTCCCTATTCACAGACGCCATCCAATGGTTCAACATCTCTCTGTACACTTGGAAAATGGGCAGCGTGTATATTTTACTTCTGCTAATGCTGCACTACAGGCTCACCGTCCACCTAAGACCACGTTGACAGAATTTTTTGCCCTTTGCCAGCGCGATAACTTTGCAAAAAAACTTCTCTATGTTGAAGTTCCTGTTTACTACATTTGGTCTGCTTCTAAATCATGGCAGCCTCGAAAACAAGGCACTCGCATTGCTGACCAAGTTGCTTTTGCTTCTGATGCTATTGGCAGAGTCTACACCGTTCATCCAAATTTTGAGGAATGTTTTTATCTTCGCATGCTGCTTCATAGTGTTCGTGGTCCGACTTCTATTGCAGCCCTCAGAACAATCAATGGTGTGCTCTGTCAAACATATAAAGAGGCATGTCTGCATTTGGGGTTGCTTGAGAATGACCAGCAATGGCATCATTGTATTCAGGAAGCAGTGCTAAGTGAGTCTCCTTTAAAAATCCGGGAACTTTTTGCTATTATTCTTACCTGCTGCCACCCTACCAACCCTCAAGATATCTGGGCACAATTTAAAGAACCAATGTCTGCAGATATTCTGAATCTTGCCAGACAGCAAGCCAATGACGGTCTTTTACAGCTGACATCCGAAATGTCAAATCAGGCTTTAATACTTTTAGAACAAAAAGTTCTGCAAATGACTGGTTTCCATTTGATAAAGTTTGGCATGAGGTCCCCACAGCGCAATGTTACTCACCGAACCAGTCATGAACTTTTAAGAGAAACATCGTATGATCTCAGCAGGTTACTACAATTTGTGGCTTCGAATGAACCGAAACTTGCCAATGTCCCTGAACAAAAGGAGGCTTACGATAGGATCCTTTCTAAAATTGAACTTTTCTGATCAATCTTCTTCTTACAAAGGTACGAAGTACTGGGGACATTGCTCTTTCTACAGCTTCTTCTGGTATTGCGGCCACTCTGTTGCATGGTGGCAGAACTGCTCATTCCACTTTCAAATTACCCTTAGATTTGACCAGGGATGAGGTACCAGTTTGTAATTTGAATGCTGATTCCGCAATGGGTGAAGTTCTTAGACAATGCAAATTTATTGTCTGGGATGAATGTACTATGGCACACAGGCATGCTTTAGAGGCAGTTGACATAACACTTAAAGATTGTAGGCAGGATCAGAGACCAATGGGAGGTGTAGTGTTATTGTTGGCCGGTGACTTCAGGCAGATATTGCCCATTATCCCTAGAGGTACAATAGTAGATGAGTTGCATGCTTGCTTAAAGGCATCCCCACTTTGGTCATTTGTTGAAAGACTTACTCTTTCAACAAATATGCGGGCTGTCAATTCAGGAGATCCCAACTCACTGTTATTTTCACAATTTTTGCTTCAACTTGGAAGTGGCCAACTTAATGATACGGCTGGTAATGTTAATTTTTCAAATGAATTGGCTAACACTGTTGTGTGTGTGACTCCCTCTCTGGCCTAAAGAATAGTGTTTTTCCTAACATTGGGGAGATGTTTAACCGGGGAAGAAGAATTACTATCCTTGGCTTTGTGAGCGGGCAATTTTGGCTCCAAGGAATTGTGTAGTTGATGCCATAAATGCTCAGCTTTTGAAAGAAATACCAGGGCAAAGCATTTTATATACTTCTGTGGATTCCACCATTGATGCTGAGGATTGCGTGGAATATACAACAGAGTTTTTGAATTCTTTAGAACCTTCTGGGATGCCACCACATCACTTAGAACTTAGAGTTGGTGTTCCCATTATTTTATTGAGAAATATTTATGCACCCCGCCTTTGCAATGGTACCCGTCTCTGTGTTAAAAGATTGTGGCCTCATGTGGTAGAGGCAACCATTTTAACTGGTTGTTTTCAAAATGAAGAGGTTTTTATTCCCGGATTCCTCTGATTCATGATGATAAACATTCTCCTTTGCATTTTAAAAGATTGCAGTTCCCCATTCGCGTTTCTTTTGCCATGTCGATTAACAAGGCTCAAGGTCAGTCCCTCAAAATTGCTGGCATTGACTTGGAGCAACCCTGTTTCTCGCATGGGCAATTGTATGTTGCCTGCTCTAGAGTTGGCTCAGGAAGAAATCTTTATGTTTTGGCTCCAGAAAATAAGACTTCAAATTTTGTGTATTCTTCTGTGTTGTCATGAATATATATATATTTTTTATGCTATTTTAGTCTTTTTTTTTTGTTGTTTGAGTGGTATATTATTTTCATAATTCTTTCTATATACGTATATATTTAATGACAAAATATTGATGCACCCCGCCTTTGCAATGATACCCGTCTCTGTGTTAAAAGATTGTGGCCTCATGTGGTAGAGGCAACCATTTTAACTGGTTGTTTTCAAAATGAAGAGGTTTTTATTCCCCGGATTCCTCTGATTCATGATGATAAACATTCTCCTTTGCATTTTAAAAGATTGCAGTTCCCCATTCGAGTTTCTTTTGCCATGTCGATTAACAAGGCTCAAGGTCACTCCCTCAAAATTGCTGGCATTGACTTGGGGCAACCCTGTTTCTCGCATGGGCAATTGTATGTTGCCTGCTCTAGAGTTGGCTCAGGAAGAAATCTTTAAGTTTTGGCTCCAGAAAATAAGACTTCAAATTTTGTGTATTCTTCTGTGTTGTCATGAATATATATATATTTTTAATGCTATTTTAGTCTTTTTTTTTGTTGTTTGAGTGGTATATTATTCTCATAATTCTTTCTATATACGTATATATTTGAAGAGGTTTTTATTCCCCGGATTCCTCTGATTCATGATGATAAACATTCTCCTTTGCATTTTAAAAGATTGCAGTTCCCCATTCTAGTTTCTTTTGCCATGTCGATTAACAAGGCTCAAGGTCAGTCCCTCAAAATTGCTGGCATTGACTTGGAGCAACCCTGTTTCTCGCATGGGCAATTGTATGTTGACTGCTCTAGAGTTGGCTCAGGAAGAAATATTTATTTTTTGGCTCCAGAAAATAAAACTTCAAATTTTGTGTATTCTTCTGTGTTGTCATGAATAATTTTTTTAATGCTATTTTAGTCTCTTTTTTTTTGTTGTTTTTGAGTGGTATCTTATTTTCATAATTCTTTCTATAAAAGTATATATTTGAAAGGTAAAATCTCTAGAATTAGAATATTCAAGGACAGTTGCAGATTATTATGATTTATATTAATATTAGTTTTTTTTAATTATTTTTCAGAAAAACATCTACGAATGTTTAACTGGGGTCTGAAAACATTAGATTACAGGCTGCTGGCTAGGCTTGGTCAATCACGGTCACTCTTCTCAAGCAATTTCATTCCTTATCCCTTTTTTACCCAAAGAGTGTAATAGACCTACAGAGGATGCACCACTATATATAAGAGTTAACACGCTGGGGCAGGTACCTCGGAGGTTGGGTGGAAAATCTGCCAACTATTTGAACTATGTATTACTTCGGTGTTGCTATTCTATGGCTCTAATACTATTTATTAGCAATGTTCTTTCAGTATGAAGGAAATTGCACTCGGGGGAATTCCCGGGCCAAGCCGGGTCATTCGTCTATAAATGATAATTTACACCAGATATGCACAAATGTATATACTGTGCTTAGGAATAATTTTATTTAACCTTTCTTGAAATGCTGCTTCTAATAAATTAAAATATACCTATTTCAATTTCAAGCCACTATCTATACTTACTTAGGGTAAACCCGGGGCGTTGCCCGGGTCACTCGGCTAGTATATATATGAAAATGAATGTTTGTATGTCTGTCTGTATGTCCGGTATACAAATTCGCAGTAGTTCACTAATTTAAACCAAAATTTCCATACATAGGTAAAAAGATACGGGGAAGACGATAGGCTATTTTAAAAAAATATATAAATCAATTATTAAAACTATATATTTTATTCAGAAAATGATGATGACGATATTGCTGTATCATGTTTGATTATCAGCTACAAAATTATATCGGGAAAATATTAATATCTATATATATAAAAATGAATGTATGTGTGTGTGTCTGTTTGTTTGTTTGTTTGTCTTTTATGCCTGACCAAACCACTCATTGGATCGCCATGAAACTTTGGGAAGTTATTTAGTATAGTACTGGGAAGGTGTCTAGCAAATAAAATTTTTGAAATAACTTTTCGCCTAGAAATAATCAAGATAAATATTCTAATTTATCTGTTATAATTCAACAATCTGCTCTAAATATTATCATGATGATACGATGATTTTGTAATGTAGAAAATTAGGAAAGACAAAATTCAGGATGACACGGCAATTTATTTGAGACAAGAATAATGATACAATTCAAAGGCAATATACTATTCCTTTAACTTTCAATTACCGAGGGAACCAATTTATATTGATTTTATTCAACTTATCGAGTATTTTTCAAGGGACCGGGAAAAAATGTTCACTTTATCGAGAGATTCGCTAAACAAACCTTTACTCAGGTAAAACCCGGGCGAAGCCGGGTACATCCATACAAGAATAATGTACAATTCCAAGGCAAGATACTATTCCTTTAACTTCCAATTACCGAGGGAACCAATTAATATTGATTTTATTCAACTTATCGAGTATTTTTCAAGGGACCGGGAAAAAATGTTCACTTTATCGAGAGATTCTTTAAACAAACCTTTACTCGGGTAAAACCCGGGCGAAGCCGGGTACATCCATACAAGAATAAGGATACAATTCCAAGGCAAGATACTATTCCTTTAACTTCCAATTACCGAGGGAACCAATTCATATTGATTTTATTCAACTTATCGAGTATTTTTCAAGGGACCAGGAAAAAATGTTCACTTTATCGAGAGATTCGTTAAACAAACCTTTACTCGGGTAAAACCCGGGCGAAGCCGGGTACATCCATACAAGAATAATGTACAATTCCAAGGCAAGATACTATTTCTTTAACTTCCAATTACCGAGGGAACCAATTAATATTGATTTTATTCAAATTATCGAGTATTTTTCAAGGGACCGGGAAATAATGTTCACTTTATCGAGAGATTCGTTAAACAAACCTTTACTCGGGTAAAACCCGGGCGAAGCCGGGTACATCCATACAAGAAACATTCGCGGTATAATTTCAATTTTCGTTTTACAATCATCAGCCGCGTTATATTGTATTTTAAGAATAATGATACAATTCCAAGGCAAGATACTATTCCTTTAACATCCAATTACCGAGGGAACCAATTAATATTGATTTTATTCAACTTATCGAGTATTTTTCAAGGGACCGGGAAAAAAATGTTCACTTTATCGAGAGATTCGTTAGACAGACTTTTACTCGGGTAAAACCCGGGCGAAGCCGGGTACGTCCGCTAGTGTAATATAAAAAGCCAACAATGAAGAATGAATGTAAGATAAAAAGCCAACAATGAAGAGTGAATGTAAGATAAAAAGCCAACAATGAATAGTAAATGTAATATAAAAAGTCAACAATGAAGAATTAATGTAAGATAAAAAGCCAACAATGAAGAGTAAATATAATATAAAAAGCCAACAATGAAGAATGAATGTAAGATAAAAAGCCAACAATGAAGAGTAAATATAATATAAAAAGCCAACAATGAAGAGTCAATGTAAGATAAAAAGCCAACAATGAAGAGTGAATGTAATATAAAAAGCCAACAATGAAGAATGAATGTAAGATAAAAAGCCAACAATGAAGAGTGAATGTAATATAAAAAGCCAACAATGAAGAATGAATGTAAGATAAAAAGCCAACAATGAAGAGTGAATGTAAGATAAAAAGCCAACAATGAAGATTATATGTAATATAAAAAGCCAACAATGAAGAATGAATGTAAGATAAAAAGCCAACAAAGAAGAGTAAAAATAATATAAAAAGCCAACAATGAAGAGTGAATGTAAGATAAAAAGCCAACAATGAAGAGTAAATGTATAATATAAAAAGCCAACAGAGTGAATGTAAGATAAAAAGCCAACAATGAAGAGTGAATGTAATATAAAAAGCCAACAATGAAGAATGAATGTAAGATAAAAAGCCAACAATGAAGAGTGAATGTAATATAAAAAGCCAACAATGAAGAATGAATGTAAGATAAAAAGCCAACAATGAAGAGTAAATATAATATAAAAAGCCAACAATGAAGAGTGAATGTAAGAGAAAAAGCCAACAATGAAGAGTAAATGTAATATAAAAAGCCAACAGAGTGAATGTAAGATAAAAAGCCAACAATGAAGAGTGAATGTAATATAAAAATCCAACAATGAAGAATGAATGTAAGATAAAAAGCCAACAATGAAGAGTAAATCTCTCTCTATATATAAAAAAGTCAATTTCTGTCTGTCTGTCTGTTTCGCGATAAACTTAAAAACTACTGAACCAATTGGTACCAAATTTTGCATGTCGCTTTTTATAAACCAGTGGAAAATTTTCGGCTGCATTTTGATTAGTATTTTTGGCTATTTCTTTTTTTCATTTGAAGAACTTTTTTTTACGCGGACTAATCCGGAATGGAATGAATACCTAAATATGGCCATTTTTTTAAGCATCGGTGGTTCAGTGGTATAATGCTCGCCTGCCACGCGGGCGGCCCGGGTTCGATTCCCGGCCGTTGCATTTTTTTTTACAATTTTTGAAACTCATTTATATCTCTCTATATATAAAATTGAATGTCTGTCTGTCTGTCTGTCTGTACTCTATAGATTCAAAAACCATACATCCAATCGCCGTGAAATTTTGGGATATTATTAGGTATATCACCGGGAAGGTTTTTGATAAATAATTTCATGAATATCTTGAATATCCTTAAAGTTATTTGCAGATTTGTAGATTTAACTCGCAAGCAGCGCCCCCATTGTGACGATGTTAACAAGTTTTCTTATCACTAAGTTTGTTATCTTAAAGAATATTTATCAAAAGTAAGATTATCTCAGGATGACACGGCAATTTATTTGCGACAAGATTAATGATACAATTCCAAGGCGAATATACTATTCCTTTAACTTCCAATTACCGAGGGAACCAATTAATATTGATTTTTTTCAACTTATCGAGTATTTCTCGAAGGACCGGGAAAAAATGTTCACTAGATAAAACTATGATTTTCTAACGTAGAAAATTAGGAAAGACAAAATTCAGGATGACATGGCACACAGGGACCGGGAAAAAATGTTCACTTTATCGAGAGATTCAAATTTACGAGTTTCAAATTATCAAAATATATCTTTTTTTTATTTTTTAATAAGTTTTAGAGAATTGTTTTAACACACACACAAATGTTTGCTAGACAAACCTATACTCGGGTAAAACCCCGGGCGAAGCCGAGTACGTTTTATAAGTTTATAGAGAATTGTTTTAACAAATGTTCGTTAGACAAACATTCACTCGGGTAAAACCCGGGCGAAGCCGGGCACATCCGCTAGTCTCTATATATATAAAAATGAATGTTTGTATGTCTGTCTGTATGTCCGGTATACAAATTCGCAGTAGTTCACTAATTCAAACCAAAATTTCCATACATCGGTAAAAAAATACGTGGAAGACGATAGGCTATTTTAAAAAATATATAAATCAAATATTAAAACTATATATTTTTATTCAGAAAATGATGATGACGATATTGCTGTATCATGTTTGATTATCAGCTACAAAATTATATCGGGAAAATATTGATATATCTATATCTATATATATATATAAATGAATGTTTGTATGTCTGTCTGTATGTCCGGTATACAAATTCGCAGTAGTTCACTAATTCAAACCAAAATTTCCATACATAGGTAAAAAATACGGGGAAGACGATAGGCTATTTTAAAAAATATATAAATCAATTATTAAAACTCTATATTTTTATTCAGAAAATGATGATGACGATATTGCTGTATCATGTTTGATTATCAGATACAAAATTATATCGGGAAAATATATATATAAATATCTCTATATATAAAATTGAATGTTTGTATGTCTGTCTGTATGTCCGGTATACAAATTCGCAGTAGTTAACTAATTCAAACCAAAATTTCCATACATAGGTAAAAAAATACAGGGAAGACGATAGGCTATTTTAAAAAATATATAAATCAATTATTAAAACTATATATTTTTATTCAGAAAATGATGATGACGATATTGCTGTATCATGTTTGATTATCAGCTACAAAATTATATCGGGAAAATAATAATATTAATATTCAATATCTATATATATATATAAATGAATGTATGTGTGTCTGTTTGTTTGTTTGTCCTTTATGCCTGACCAAACCACTCAATGGATCGCCATGAAACTTTGGGAAGTTATTTAGTATAGTACTGGGAAGGTTTCTAGCAAATAAAATTTTTGAAATAACTTTTCGCCTAGAAATAATCAAGATAAATATTCTAATTTATCTGTTATAATTCAACAATCTGCTCTAAATATTATCATGATGATACGATAATTTTGTAATGTAGAAAA
This sequence comes from Cordylochernes scorpioides, assembly GCA_030710605.1. Classification (NCBI taxonomy): domain Eukaryota; kingdom Metazoa; phylum Arthropoda; class Arachnida; order Pseudoscorpiones; family Chernetidae; genus Cordylochernes; species Cordylochernes scorpioides. The sequence continues at coordinate 68,073,437 of CP092876.1, read as the reverse complement.
TTAGGAGAGACAAAATTCAGGATGACACGGCAATTTATTTGAGAAAAGAATAATGATACAATTCAAAGGCAAGATACTATTCCTTTAACTTCCAATTACCGAGGGAACCAATTAATATTGATTTTATTCAACTTATCGAGTATTTTTCAAGGGACCGGGAAAAAATGTTCACTTTATCGAGAGATTCATTAAACAAACCTTTACTCGGGTAAAACCCGGGCGAAGCCGGGTACATCCATACAAGAATAATGATACAATTCCTAGGCAAGATACTATTCCTTTAACTTCCAATTACCGAGGAAACCAATTAATATTGATTTTATTCAACTTATCGAGTATTTTTCAAGGGACCGGGAAAAAATGTTCACTTTATCGAGAGATTCGTTAGACAACTTTTACTCGGGTAAAACCCGGGCGAAGCCGGGTACGTCCGCTAGTAATATATAAAAATGAATGTTTGTATGGCTGTCTGTATGTCCGGTATACAAATTCGCAGTAGTTCACTAATTCAAACCAAAATTTCCATACATAGGTAAAAAAAAAATACGGGGAAGACGATAGCCTATTTTAAAAAATATATAAATCAATTATTAAAACTATATATTTTTATTCAGAAAATGATGATGACGATATGGCTGTATCATGTTTGATTATCAGATACAAAATTATATCGGGAAAAATTCCAAAAAGCAAAGATCACGGATGAAACCAATTCATTATTTTGTACGCAGGAACAAAATTCTAACAGATAAACATTCATTCGAGCAGAAAACAAAAGCTAGATCATCTCTCTATATATATAAATGAATGTTTGTATGTCTGTCTGTATGTCCGGTATACAAATTCGCAGTAGTTCACTAATTCAAACCAAAATTTCCATACATAGGTAAAAAGATACGGGGAAGACGATAGGCTATTTTAAAAAATATATAAATCAATTATTAAAACTATATATTTTTATTCAGAAAATGATGATGACGATATTGCTGTATCATGTTTGATTATCAGATACAAAATTATATCGGGAAAATATATATATTAATATCTCTATATATATAAAAATGAATGTTTGTATGTCTGTCTGTATGTCCGGTATACAAATTCGCAGTAGTTCACTAATTCAAATCAAAATTTCCATACATAGGTAAAAAAATACGGGAAGGACGATAGGCTATTTTAAAAATATATATATATCTATATATATATATAAATGAATGTTTGTATGTCTGTCTGTTTGATTATCCGCTACAAAATTATATCGGGAAAATATTAATATTAATATCTCTATAAATATAAAAATAAATGTTTGTATGTCTGTCTGTATGTCCGGTATACAAATTCGCAGTAGTTTACTAATTCAAACCAAAATTTCCATACATAGGTAAAAAATACGGGGAAGACGATAGGCTATTTTAAAAATATATAAATCAATTATTAAAACTATATATTTTTATTCAGAAAATGATGATGACGATATCGCTGTATCATGTTTGATTATCAGCTACAAAATTATATCGGGAAAATATTAATATTAATATTTAATATTTAATATTTAATATTTAATATTAATATTAATATTAATATTAATATTTAATATCTCTATATATATACTAGCGGATGTGCCCGGCTTCGCCCGGGTTTTTACCCGAGTAAAGGTTTGTCTAACGAACATTCGTTAAAACAATTCTCTATAAACTTATTTAAAAAAGAAGATATATTTTGATAATTTGAAACTTTTAAATTTGAATATCTCGATAAAGTGAACATTTTTTCCCGGTCCCTGTGTGCCGTGTCACCCTGAATTTTGTCTTTCCTAATTTTCTACATTAAAAAATCATCGTTTTATCTAGTGAACATTTTTTTCCGGTCCCTTGAAAAATACTCGATAAGTTGAATAAAATCAATATTAATTGGTTCCCTCGGTAATTGGAAGTTAAAGGAATAGTATCTTCGCCTTGGAATTGTATCATTATTCTTGTCTCAAATAAATTGCCGTGTCATCCTGAGATAATCTTACTTTTGATAAATAATATTTAAGATTTTATCATATATATTATATATTATATTATATATATTACACGTTATTTGTTTTCTTGGCCGACTGTTTTACATATGGTGTTATCTTAAAATTGCTTGTTTTGAATATTTTTTTAGATTGAGATTATTAGCTAGTATGTAAAAAAAATAACTCTGTTGAAATTTAATTTTGTATTTATATATAAATAAAATTAACTCTGTTGATTTTTTTGTATTTAATCGATAACAGCGAAGTTACGCATGTTAATGTTAGGGAAAATATTTTGATGTTAAGCAAAACCTGCTCCATCTCGTTTTACATAAATGTTGAAAATTTGGTTGAAATTGATGCATTGTAACGAAAGTTTTTAGTGATGTACACTTATGAAATTTGCATTTTATTAATACTAGCGGACTAGCGGATGTGCCCGGCTTCGCCCGGGTTTTACCCGAGTGAATGTTTGTCTAACGAACATTTGTTAAAACAATTCTCTATAAACTTATAAAACGTACTCGGCTTCGCCCGGGGTTTTACCCGAGTAAAGGTTTGTCTAGCGAAAATTTGTTAAAACAATTCTCTAAAAACTTATTTAAAAAAAAAAGATATATTTTGATAATCTGAAACTCGTAAATTTGAATCTCTCGATAAATTTAACATTTTTTCCCGGTCCCTGTGTGCCGTGTCATCCTGAATTTTGTCTTTCCTAATTTTCTACATTAGAAAATCATAGTTTTATCTAGTGAACATTTTTTCCCGTGTCACATTGCCGTGTCACATTGCCTTTATTCTTCATTGTTGGCTTTTTATATTATATTTACTCTTCATTGTTGGCTTTTTATCTTAAATTTATTCTTCATTGTTGGCTTTTTATATTACATTTACTCTTTATTGTTGGCTTTTTATCTTACATTCATTCTTCATTGTTGGCTTTTTATATCATATTTACTCTTTATTGTTGGCTTTTATATTATATTCTGACCAAAATCTATCTGTGAACTTCACACAGTGAACTTCACACAGACAGAATAAGGTAATTATATAAGTAGATTTACTCTTCTTTGTTGGCTTTTTATCTTACATTCATTCTTCATTGTTGGCTTTTTATATTACATTTACTCTTCATTGTTGGCTTTTTATCTTAAATTCACTCTTCATTGTTGGCTTTTTATCTTACATTCATTCGTTATTGTTGGCTTTTTATATTACATTCACTCTTCATTGTTGGCTTTTTATCTTACATTCATTCTTCATTGTTGGCTTTCTATATTACATTTACCCTTCATTGTTGGCTTTTTATCTTACATTCACTCTTCATTGTTGGCTTTTTATATTATATTTTTAGATTGAGATTATAAGCTAGTATGTAAAAATATTAACTCTGTTGAAATTTAATTTTGTATTTATATATAAATAAAAGTATCTCTGTTGATTTTTTTTGTATTTAATCGATAACAGCGAAGTTACGCATGTTAATGTTAGGGGAAAATATTTTGACGTCAAGCAAAACCTGTTCCATCTCGTTTTACATAAATGTTGAAAATTTGGTCGAAATTGAAGCATTGTTACGAAAGTTTTTAGTGATGTCCTCTTATGAAATTTGCATTTTATTAATATAGATAGATAAATGAATGTTTGTATGTCTGTCTGTATGTCCGGTATACAAATTCGCAGTAGTTCACTTATTAAAACCAAAATTTCCATACATAGGTAAAAAAAGGGAAGACGATAGGCTATTTTAAAAAATATATAAATCAATTATTAAAACTATATATATTTATTCAGAAAATGATGATGACGCTATTGTTATATCATGTTTGATTATCAGATACAAAATTATATCTCTTCTATATTTTTATTATATATTTATATTATATTATATAGAAATGAATGTTTGTATGTTTGTTTGTATGTCCGGTATACAAATTCGCAGTAGTTCACTAATTCAAACCAAAATTTCCATACATGGGTAAAAAAATACGGGGAAGACGATAGGCTATTTAAAAATATATATAAATCAATTATTAAAAGTATATATTTTTAGTCATAAAATAATAATGACGATATTGCTGTATCATGTTTGATTATCAGATACAAAATTATATCGGGAAAAATTCCAAAAAGCAGAGACCACGGGTGAAACCAGTTCATTATTTTGTACGCAGGAACAAAATTCTAACAGAAAAACATCAATTCGAGCAGAAATCAAAAGCTAGATCATCTTTCCATAAAAATATCGCTTCTCAGACACAAAGTTTGGAGCGGGACGTTTCACAAGAGTGACATCCACGGCGCCAATTTATAATTGTAACGAATAGTATTTGAATAAAAACATTTAATCGGGTAAAACCCGGGCGTTGCCCGGGTCATTCGGCTAGTTACTTATATATAAAAAAGAATGTTTGTACGTTTGTTTGTTTGTATGTTCGGTATACAAATTCGCAGTAGTTCACTAATTCAAACCAAAATTTCCATACATAGGTAAAAAAATACGTGGAAGACGATAGGCTATTTTTAAAAATATATAAATTTATTATTAAAACTATATATTCAAATTATTCTACTTAGCTCACGTACAGCGCCCTCTATCAAAGATTAGATTAAATTATGCTGATGCAAATAAATAGATCATGCTAATAACAAACAATTATTTGAAAAATCCTATCTAAATATATATCACTCGGGTAGATATGCACACGGGGCAATCCCGGGGCGAAGCCCGGGTCACCCATCTAGTTACTTATAAGAATATACAGAAAAAGGTTGCCAAAATTTCTTTTTTCACTCTTCTTTATTTAATAAAAAAGACCCACTCAGAGCGGGCAGTTCCCAGTATTGAGCGATCATCAAAGGACCACAGAAGGGTCCAACTTCACGCTCAGGGAAAGGCCCCCCACCTCCTCATCGCGGGTGGCTTCCCGCGAAGTTCGGTTATCGAACTGCGTACGAAACTTTAGAAATGATCCCTTGAAGTAAGGTCATTCAACTTTCTCAGGTTCTCTGGTTCAAATCACATTAATAGGTACCGCTCAGCAAGAGCAACCTAGTTCATGATAAATGAACAATGAATAATATGTGAAGGTTATTCACATATTATACAAATTTTAACGCGGGATTCAATCCCGGTTCATGACTGTCGGGAATCGAGGGTGTTACCCACTCGTCCACCAACTTTAAACGGCATTTAATATTTCTTCAAACTATTCACTATTGAATACTTAACATTAGTTTATTGGTATTTCTAATGTAAGCAAAGTTTGTGAGAGTTTAAGGTTCTTGCATTTTTATTTTTAAAAATATATAAAAATAATGACTCTTTCTTTCTTGTACTGCCCTCTATCGATAAAAATGTACATTTATATATATCACTAGCCGAGTGAACTGGGCAACGCCCCGGGTTTACCAGAAGGGCCTGTATAGACATATTAAGATTATAGATGGTGGCTTGAAAATAGCAATGGGAATAAAATGATTTTCTAGAGGAAGCATATCAAGTATAAGGGTGAGTAAAAGTACTTTCTAAGTGAAATGTATGCATTTGGTCAGATCTTATATATTTTCATATCAAAATAAGATTGAAATCATATCATCAACAACAAACCTTAAAATAAACAACATATTAGACAGCACAGTGCAAAAATGTAGGAAATCAATGTTATAAGTGATGAAATAAGTGAAAAAAAAAATACCGAAAACAAAATGATTTTTAGGTGAGAAACTATTTTATATATACAATAAAACCTCATTAATTCAACACACGATAATTTGACTATGTTTTGATGTCCCTACCTTCGGCCAAAATTCGAATTATAAACTGTAATTCGACACTATCGATAATTCGACTATTTTAAAATTGAGAAAACACTGACTCCTGTTTAGTAAGTAATTTCAGTTAAGAAACTAGAGGAATTGGTGAAAAGTTTAAATAAATATATTTAAAGTAAAAAGTTATTTTTAAAGTGACAAAGAAAAATTAATAAATCAGAAATTAAAATTGCAAACAGCACAACTAAATTGCAGATAAGAAAACATGTGAAAGGATAAATTTATTTAGAGGACCTCTAAAAAACTACATTTCTAGTTAAACAAGGTAATAAGACCAAATTCAATTGTATACAGTTCATAAATGTATAGATTAATGAGTAAACTAAGTAAATAAAGGAAACACCAAAAATAAAAATAATTGAAAATAGTTAATTAGCTAACAAATAATACAAAAAAAAACTTTCACGTGAGAAAATATAGGCATTGGTAAAAGGTCATATATATTAATTTGAAATAAAAAATTGCAAGCAAAAAACTATATTACAGATATGACAACATATTGAAGAAATAAAATCACCTAAAAGTCCTCATCAAAAACAGACTTTTCTAGTTTTATATATATGTGGGTTAAAATTGAACGTATTCTATCCAAAGTTCGCACATGTTAAAAAGCCACATGAAGCTATCAATGTGTAAACAAAGGCATTCGTAGCAAGAGACCTACTTAGGCAAAGGTTTAGCCTCGAGCTCTATTTATAGTTATAGCAAAAGCCAACCTTAGTAGTAACTGAAGCCTCTTCAAAATGAAAGGAAGGATGTAAAAAACTTACCTGTTTGGTAAGCAATTCAGCACTTTTTCACTAATCTCTAATGAGCCACCAACAGTTTCCAAAGGGAAATGCAGGGCTGAATAGTTAGGCCAGAGTATATAATAATATATTCAGTAGGAACAAGAAAAAAAGCATTTGCCAAAGATATGAACATAGGGGGAAATAATAGAATACCTAAAAAATGGAGCTGAAAATATATTATTGAATAAAACAATTCTAGCTGCGAAAAAAGCTGAATCAAAGACTGCAACAAAAGCTACACTCACAATTATAACAATATTCGACCCTCTAGCTGTTATCTGAAAGCAAAAAAAAGCAATTGCAAAAAAAACTATATGAAATAAATCAACAATTAAATCAGAAAAGGGACCAAAATATCTTTATTTACGGGGCTGCTAAGGAATCAGAAAACAAAAATATCAGGTTTTAAAAATAAACAATTCGATGATAATGAATAAAAATAATATTAATAACAAATAATATGAGCAACATTTGAAGGCAAAAAATCTACGATTGCAAAATCAATAATTAAAAATGAATAAATTTATTAACATTTGAAAAATAAAAATAAACAATAATGTGAAGCAAAAAATAAGGAAAATTTGGTGAAAATCAATATATGGCTATTTATAATTAAGTATCTCTGCAGGAGATAGCTTAAAACTTTACAACTGGAAAATTTGTTAGCCTATTATCTATATAGAAGATTTTGTAATAAAGGACGATGATAAAATATCATTTAAATTTCATAGGGATATAAAATTTCTTTCACTTCATATATATAAAGCGAAACATAAGGAAGTTGTACCTTTTAGCATGTATATCGTGATTCAGACAATAACTCAGAAATTATTTGATACGCAGTGACCTTTATTGAAAACACTCAAGATAACAAAAAACGACCAGGGCGACATTAAAATGTGAAACTTCCTTAAGTTTTGTCCATGAGTGTAAACCCGGCTTGCAAAAAAAAGTTTTTCTATTTTTATATATGTCTGTAAAATTATAAAATTCGCTTTCATATAATAATCTAACAATAATTAACATTGTGTCAAGCATAAAATATAATCTTCTCAAAAGTTTTGAACCCATATTTTTACTCGCGTAAATATAAAATATTTTGATTTAACCATTGAGCTGGAATTAAATTGACATGTTAAGGTGAATACAAACTCAATGCCTTCTTACCAACTTCCTTGCTGTACTAAAATAGGATTTTATCAAGATATAAAGTCAGAATTATTAAAAAATTTTGATAAACATCATCTAGACTAAGAAGTAGAAACTGTCGACCCCTGCGGGTTAAATCAAATTCGTTTTATAAACGACCCCACATAACAATCTATATATATAAAATTGAATGTCTGTCTGTTTGTTTGTACTCTATAGATTCAAAAACCATACATCCAATCGCCGTGAAATTTGGGGATATTATTAGGTATATCACCGGGAAGGTTTTTGAAAAATAATTTCATGAATATCTTGAATATCCTTAGAGTTATTTGCAGATTTGTAGATTCAACTCGCAAGCAGCGCCCCCATTGTGACGATGATAACAAGTTTTCTTATCACCAAGTTTGTTATCTTAAATATTATTTATCAAAAGTAAGATTATCTCAGGATGACACGGCAATGTGACACGGGAAAAAATGTTCACTAGATAAAACTATGATTTTCTATATGATATAAAAAGCCAACAATGAAGAGTGAATGTAAGATAAAAAGCCAACAATGAATAGTAAATGTAATATAAAAAGCCAACAATGAAGAATGAATGTAAGATAAAAAGCCAACAATGAAGAGTAAATATAATATAAAAAGCCAACAATGAAGAATGAATGTAAGATAAAAAAGCCAACAATGAAGAGTAAATATAATATAAAAAGCCAACAATGAAGAGTGAATATAAGATAAAAAGCCAACAATGAAGAATAAATGTAATATAAAAAGCCAACAGAGTGAATGTAATATAAAAAGCCAACAATGAAGAATGAATATAAGATAAAAAGCCAACAATGAAGAGTGAATGTAATATAAAAAGCCAACAATGAAGAATGAATGTAAGATAAAAAGCCAACAATGAAGAGTGAATGTAAGATAAAAAGCCAACAATGAAGAGTAAATGTAATATAAAAAGCCATCAATGAAGAATGAATGTAAGATAAAAAGCCAACAAAGAAAAGTAAATATAATATAAAAAGCCAACAATGAAGAGTGAATGTAAGATAAAAAGCCAACAATGAAGAGTAAATGTAATATAAAAAACCAACAGAGTGAATGTAAGATAAAAAGCCAACAATGAAGAGTGAATGTAATATAAAAAGCCAACAATGAAGAATGAATGTAAGATAAAAAGCCATCAATGAAGAGTGAATGTAATATAAAAAGCCAACAATGAAGAATGAATGTAAGATAAAAAGCCATCAATGAAGAATGAATGTAAGATAAAAAGCCAACAATGAAGAGTGAATGTAAGATAAAAAGCCAACAATGAAGAGTAAATGTAATATAAAAAGCCAACAATGAAGAATGAATGTAAGTTAAAGAGCCAACAATGAAGAGTAAATATAATATAAAAAGCCAACAATGAAGAATGAATGTAAGATAAAAAAGCCAACAATGAAGAGTAAATATAATATAAAAAGCCAACAATGAAGAGTGAATATAAGATAAAAAGCCAACAATGAAGAATAAATGTAATATAAAAAGCCAACAGAGTGAATGTAATATAAAAAGCCAACAATGAAGAATGAATATAAGATAAAAAGCCAACAATGAAGAGTGAATGTAATATAAAAAGCCAACAATGAAGAATGAATGTAAGATAAAAAGCCAACAATGAAGAGTGAATGTAAGATAAAAAGCCAACAATGAAGAGTAAATGTAATATAAAAAGCCATCAATGAAGAATGAATGTAAGATAAAAAGCCAACAAAGAAAAGTAAATATAATATAAAAAGCCAACAATGAAGAGTGAATGTAAGATAAAAAGCCAAAAATGAAGAGTAAATGTAATATAAAAAACCAACAGAGTGAATGTAAGATAAAAAGCCAACAATGAAGAGTGAATGTAATATAAAAAGCCAACAATGAAGAATGAATGTAAGATAAAAAGCCATCAATGAAGAGTGAATGTAATATAAAAAGCCAACAATGAAGAATGAATGTAAGATAAAAAGCCATCAATGAAGAATGAATGTAAGATAAAAAGCCAACAATGAAGAGTGAATGTAAGATAAAAAGCCAACAATGAAGAGTAAATGTAATATAAAAGCCAACAGAGTGAATGTAAGATAAAAAGCCAACAATGAAGAGTGAATGTAATATAAAAAGCCAACAATGAAGAATGAATGTAAGTTAAAGAGCCAACAATGAAGAGTAAATCTCTATATATATAAAAAAGTCAATTTCTGTCTGTCTGTCTGTTTCGCGATAAACTCAAAACTACTGAACCAATTGGTACCATATTTTGAATGTCCCTTTTTATAAACCTGAGGAAAATTTTCGACTGCATCGTAACATCGTAGAAACATCGTATGATCTCAGCAGGTTACTACAATTTGTGGCTTCGAATGAACCGAAACTTGCCAATGTCCCTGAACAAAAGGAGGCTTACGATAGGATCCTTTCTAAAATTGATTCCAATGCTGGCGGATTGTACTTTCTTGATGCTCCGGGGGGCACAGGAAAAACTTTTCTGATCAATCTTCTTCTTACAAAGGTACGAAGTACTGGGGACATTGCTCTTTCTACAGCTTCTTCTGGTATTGCGGCCACTCTGTTGCATGGTGGCAGAACTGCTCATTCCACTTTCAAATTACCCTTAGATTTGACCAGGGATGAGGTACCAGTTTGTAATTTGAATGCTGATTCCGCAATGGGTGAAGTTCTTAGACAATGCAAATTTATTGTCTGGGATGAATGTACTATGGCACACAGGCATGCTTTAGAGGCAGTTGACATAACACTTAAAGATTGTAGGCAGGATCAGAGACCAATGGGAGGTGTAGTGTTATTGTTGGCTGGTGACTTCAGGCAGATATTGCCCATTATCCCTAGAGGTACAATAGCAGATGAGTTGCATGCTTGCTTAAAGGCATCCCCACTTTGGTCATTTGTTGAAAGACTTACTCTTTCAATAAATATGCGGGCTGTCAATTCAGGAGATCCCAACTCACTGTTATTTTCACAATTTTTGCTTCAACTTGGAAGTGGCCAACTTAATGATACGGATGGTAATGTTAATTTTTCAAATGAATTGGTTAACACTGTTGTGTGTGTGACTCCCTCTCTAGCCTAAAGAATAGTGTTTTTCCTAACATTGGGGAGATGTTTAACCGGGGAAGAAGAATTACTATCCTTGGCTTTGTGAGCGGGCAATTTTGGCTCCAAGGAATTGTGTAGTTGATGCCATAAATGCTCAGCTTTTGAAAGAAATACCAGGGCAAAGCATTTTATATACTTCTGTGGATTCCACCATTGATGCTGAGGATTGCGTGGAATATACAACAGAGTTTTTAAATTCTTTAGAACCTTCTGGGATGCCACCACATTATCGAGAGATTCACTTTATCGAGAGATTCAAATTTACGAGTTTCAAATTATCAAAATATATCTTTTTTATTTTTTAAAAAGTTTTTAGAGAATTGTTTTAACAAATGTTCGCTAGACAAACCTTTACTCGGGTAAAACCCCGGGCGAAGCCGAGTACGTTTTATAAGTTTAAAGAGAATTGTTTTAACAAATGTTCGTTAGACAAACATTCACTCGGGTAAAACCCGGGCGAAGCTGGGCACATCCGCTAGTTTTTAAATATTTTTCAAACAGGGCCTTTAGAAACCAAAGAAGATTATTTATTTTTGCATTTTGAAAATCGTTTAAAATATTTTAACATGATGGACCTAAGATTTCAAAGTGTTTTCTCCACATGTGGCCACCATTCCTTACTGCCTCTTGCCATTCAGCTACCGCCACAAATCTGTGAAAATATATAATCGAAATCATTTGTATCTAAAAAATATACAGTAGAACTACCTCCCTGTGAAGGACACCTAATTGCAGAGCCAAACTGTCCTTTGACACAGAAAGTGTCCTCTTATCATAGAAGAGTTGCTAAACAGTAATGTTTTCTAAATGTTTGAAAAACACTCAAATGATGATGATAATAATAATGATATGTTAATTGGAATCATTATGACTACTGATAAGAGGTTTAATAATATATATAATATTATAATGAATATCATTTGATTATCTATTATATGTTAATCTATATATTCACCTGTCTACATTCAAAATTTCTCGATGGGTTTGAGAAGAGCAACAAATATTACAATTTATATTGACAATAATGAATTCAGTAGGGAGTAGATGCTATTCCCGCCAAACTTGTTTAACAAAATGTTCGTTAGGCAAACTTTCACTCAGGTAAAATAAACTGGGCGAAGCCGGGTATATTCGCTAGTATATATATATGACATAATAAAAATATAATTTTTATTATTCATTAATATAATTATATTTTAAATAATCATAGAATTAACACAGAGTTAATTTTTTAAAATCCTTAACAAAAGGAGTACAACCCAAGATGTTTTTTGTTTATACTTAGAATATCATATAGAATTGTATGTATGCAAAACTGTTTGTTCTTAAAAATATAATCATTAAAATAAATTTAATTTTGGATATAAAGTTATCATTTCAATTCAATCCACGACTGCATGAATGAATTGGTAACGTACCTAAAATACATCTTTTTTTTACGACACCTTTATTAATAGTCGACAGGATGTATTTTAACCCTGTGCGAGAAGAATTCCAATAGATTTCAAAGCCATATATTGCAACTAAGATATTTGGGAAAAGATATAGATAAAAGAATAGCAATTATGGAAGTCGAAACTTTAATTAAGAAATTAAAAAGGATAAAAAAAAGTATAAAAGGCATTGAAGAAAATATCGAATCCATTGTGTCTATGGTAGATGTAAATGCAACGAAATGCAAACTAGAGTATGCAAATAATGATTTGATGAAAATAAGTGATATTTTCTTGCAGCAACTTGAAGATGATGAATTGAATGACGAAGTGGAAAATTGCATAGATAAGTGTATAAGATTAAAGTGTGAATTGGATTTAAGGCATAATGGGCAAGAAACATCTGAGAAAAAAGTAAATTTACATGTTAAAATGCCTAAACTTGAATTGCCAACTTTCGATGGTAGATTAGAATCATGGCTTTCATTTAAGGATTTATTTTTTTCTGCGGTTGGTTCTAACTCACAAATACCTAATATTGAAAAGTTACAATATTTAAAAGGCCAACTGAGAGGCGAAGCCCTAAGACTGGTCAACGCATTTCCAATTACAGCCGATAATTATGTTGAGGTTTGGCAAACCTTATTAACAAGATATGATAATCCAAAGGATCTGATTTTCACTCAAATAGATAATGCATTAAGATTACCAAAGTTAGCCGATGACAACCATAAGTCAATGTTTAAACTTCTAGATAGTTGCAACGAGATAGTAAGAACAGTGAAGGTATTAGGTTACCAAATCGATAGTTTATCTGATGTGTTTTTCGTCAAGATCATACAAGATAAGCTTGATAAAACCACAAGAAAACAGTGGGAATTGCAGAACAACCCAAGGGTTGTGCCTTCAAGTAAGGATTTAATGGAATTTCTAGAAATTCACGCAAAAAGCTTGCAGAATTTGCCAAATAAAGATGCAAATGTGGAGGAGTCATCTATTAAAAGGGAAACAGCCCCAAGAATGGAAGTACAACAAAAGCAATGGGGACATCCAGGAAGAAGCCCTATGGACTATAGTTCTAAAAGACGCCCCTGCCGAATTTGCCTAAACAGGGGACATGCCGGACGCTTCCATCCTGAGAATAGGTGCTGGTTTCGCGAGAGGGCCGTGCAAGCCCCCCCCGCTGCAAGCTTCATGTCCGTGCCGTCTCGATCCATGGACACCTTGACGCAGACAACAGCCCCTTCGAGCGAATGCCGACCAGCTCCGCCTCAACACTCCTGACGCCAAGGTCTGTATATAAATCTAAATGTGAATAATAACAGTATTGTAGCTCTCATAGATACTGGCTGTACCTTCTCGATAATTCCTCAACACATGTTAGATAAGATTCAACCAAACTATGTTGCTTTTGATAATTTACCTCTTATTAATCAGACATCCGGTATGCTAAATATAAATTCAAAAATTAATGTTAATACAACTATAGGATTTATTACTAGAGATATTGATTTTTATTCCTCTGATATTAATTTGCCATATGTATTGCTTTCTTTACACCATATAAGATTATTTAAATTAGACATTGATTTTCAAAGTTTTACAATTACTCAATTTGGTAGAATTCTTAATGTTAATTACCATAACCCTAATAATAATAATTATACACATCATAATGTAATTCCTTTATTTAAATCTATTATTCCTCCTAATGAAAATGATTTTAGAAATTTTAATAGTGTAGAATTTGATGAAAAACTTTCACCATATGAAAAATCTGATTTAATTAAATTAATTAAGGAAAATAAAGAAGCTGATTTTTTCAGCAGATACCCCATAGCCCATTTTGTTGATGGACCACTACAACAGATGCCAATAGCTACACACCCAAATCATATTTTTTCTTTAGACACAATGGGAGGCTTACATAATTATGGGACAACCAAACACAGTATCCATATGATAGTAGATCATCACAGTAGATTCCTTTGGACCTTTCCTACAAAATCTGTATCCACTGATTCATATATAACTTGTTTAAAAAATGTATTCCAAATTAACAAACCTGAAATATTAATAACTGACAGAAATGCAGCTTTTCTTAGCAATAAATTTAAACAATTTTTAGGAAAAAATAATGTTAGGCATCTACTCACCAGTGCCCATCACCCAGAAACAAATGCAAAAGTAGAAAGATTAAATTCCACTATCATAAATAGGTTAAGATGTGAATATAATCATAATTTAAAGATCCCTTGGACAAAATATATTCCTAATATTACTGAAAGTTATAATGATACAGTACATACTATAACAGGCTTTACACCTAGGTTCTTATACTATGGAATACAACCACAGTATATAGAACATGACACAGAAACACATACACCAATAGAAAAAGCAAGAAAATTAACCAATGAAAGAACCATAAAATCCCATGAACACAGCAAACAGCTTTATGATATTAAACACCCAGAACCCATTTTAAAAGAAGGAGATCAGGTATTAGTGAAAACCTTTATTTATCCAAACACTGGTAAATTAACACAAAGATATATAGGCCCATTTAAAATTTTAAAACAACTTTCTCCAGTCACATATGAAATAAATAACCCCATTTTACCTCAAAGAAAACAAACAGAAATTATACACTCAAATAAACTTAAATTATTTTACCCAGAATCAGATTTTTTATTTCAAAATAGCACTAATTTAGAAAATGACTTAATAGTAAACCAAATTTCTAACACAAAGTTAATAGATATTGATGATAAACCATGTTTTTTACAGAAAGGCCATATTTTGGATATGGACAATGGAGAACAAATATCTCTTTATAATCATTTAATTACTCATCCATTTTATTGAAAAATACTTTTATATATTATTTACATGCATTTAAATGTTTATATTTTAGGAAAAACTCATTTTAAATTATATTTGTGTAAAGATAAACATTTCTACTGCCATTTAATATTTTGAAATACAGCAGGCATAACGACATAATTATTCATATTTTAAATACCTTTTTTGGCTTCATATAAATTTTTATATTAATCTATCATTATTATTTCTTATATATAGTTTTATTTTAATTTCATATTTATATAAATTATTTATAAACAAACTTTCTTCTGTTTATTTTGAAAAAATATAGACATTGATTTTTATTGTTTAATTTGTAATTATTTTATAGACATTTTGATTTCGTTTAATTAATTATTTTTGTAATAGCCATTTTTATTTTCAAATTTTAACTTTTTTAAAATATTTTTCACAGGGGGGAAATATTATATAATCTAAAAATGCAAATATTTTATTTTATTTTAAAAACATACCACTTTTAATTAATGTTGTTGTAAATATTTTACATTTTGATTTTATTTGTTGAGAAATTCACTCATATGATTCTATATATTTTTCCCTCACAAATTTTAAATGGAACATTTCATATTCGAACATTCTTTTTTTTTAATGTAAATAATAAAACTTCATGTGTAAATATTTTTCATTATGTGGAAGTAAATAACCCATTATTTTATGTTTTTATTCTGATCAAACCAAATAAATGTGAAACAAGATGTTGGATACCACTCGTCATTATGAGAAATAAATTTGTGATTTTCAAAAATATATTTTTTGGCATGTGGCAAAATACCTTTTGAATCTTGAGAGCCTGAGAAGGCCTACTCAATTCATGAGGTAAATCCCCTTATGAATTATAGGAAGGAGACACCTATAAATTCAAATAAGATTGGATAGTTTTCAGCTACTGTCAAACAAAGGTACAAATAAGAATATGTAGAATGAATAAAGAGAATCATTGATATAGTTTCAATTGGTATCCTCCATCTTAATTGATAATCTATGTAAATAATAATGATACTTTTTTTTACTTTGAAAATTACTCCCTAATTTTTTATCCTTGGAGGGAAGAAATGACATAATAAAAATATAATTTTTATTATTCATTAATATAATTATATTTTAAATAATCATAGAATTAACACAGAGTTAATTTTTTAAAATCCTTAACAAAAGGAGTACAACCCAAGATGTTTTTTGTTTATACTTAGAATATCATATAGAATTGTATGTATGCAAAACTGTTTGTTCTTAAAAATATAATCATTAAAATAAATTTAATTTTGGATATAAAGTTATCATTTCAATTCAATCCACGACTGCATGAATGAATTGGTAACGTACCTAAAATACATCTTTTTTTTACGACATATATATGAAAAACAATAGAAAAAATGGCGTTCTGCCATCTAAAAGCACATGTTCTCGTGGTCAGTAAATACCTTCTTTATTTTTAATATATATATATATTCCATTAAATATAGATTAGAGTTAGCTATTATTATCCAAATATACTACTGAAAAACCATTGGAAATTTTGGCATGTATATAGCTGAACATAGACACTAATATAAAAGCCATTCAAAGCCTAAATATTTACATGAATAACAAGCAATTTTGCACATTTTGGAGATAATAATTTCAACTCTAAAAGGTAGTTATTAGTTATACAATTAATATTTCATTATTACCAACACAAAATTGTGTTTCATTTTAAATAATTTCAATTTAGTATGGAATTTAGATGTTTTCATTATAAATAAAATTTGCTAAATCATAATAACCACACATAAATACAGCTTTTTTAAGACCACCTGTCTTTTACAGATTCACCAAAGGAAGCAAGTATAGATGGAACTCCTATACTCTATGCAGCACAATACATTGGACAAACATTCATTCTAAAAGAACCCTATCTAGGCAGGGTCTAATTATTATATTGTAATCAATTTTATTTAATTCAAAACAACATTTTATTTTATGTACTCAGGTAAATATTCACTCGGTTAAACCCTGGACGTTGTGTATTCATGTTCACTCGACTAGTTATACCATTTTATTCAAATGGGTCATAGATCTAGTACTCTCCAGGAAAATACGGGTTGCATCAAAAGATAAGGGTAATGTCTCTTTTAATTTAAAAAGGAACAAATTTTACAGAAATAATATCAAATAATTAAATTGTCATCGTGCGTGAATAAGTTGAACCTCGTCGCTCTTAGCTTTTATCTCATCTTAGAAATGATTTCAGGTGATTTCTGTTAGAAAGGTTTTAGGGGTTTATATTATTTTAGAAATTAATACATACGATTTTAGTAATTGAAAATAGTTTATTTATGCAAAACTATATCTTTCCATTTATTTACAAGTAATAATATATAAGAATAGTGAGGAGTGATAATAAAACAGGTGAAGCAAAAGGTTTACAATTTTGTTTGACGCCGATAATAAGAAAGAATTCAAAACTATTATACAGTTAAACTTAATGAGAAAGCAACCTGAACCATGGAAGACCTCCCTGCACCAGAAGCCCCCAAAAATAATTTTACCAACCCCAAATACCCAGTAGGTACCCGTAAATATTCAATTTGGAAACTTCCAGAATGCCCAGAATTGAAAAATGAAGAAGATTCTCAAGCCTTGAAAAAATACTCCAGCGCGGTCGAAACCACTTTTGCCGAGCTAATAAATTTTATTGACTTTTACGAAAGGGAACTGTGCGAACTGCGCTCCAACTACCTAGAACACAATACTACAAAAGCCCCCGCGAAGCGCCCAAGAGAAAAATCACCAGTAGCCGCAAAAGAAACAACAACGCAAAAAACAACCTGGTGCCCCAACCAAAGGTCACAAGGTAATCCTGAACCAAAATTACAATCTAAACAGCCTGAAACACCTAATGAAGCAAAAACAGTCGAAATGGAAATAGAAATGACACCAAACAAAATCCCAAATCACGAACAAACCCATAAAAACTCTAACCCATCAAAGAAACCTAACGAAACATTGAATAACAAACCTAACAATCCCACCCCTAACCCCAAGATCAGAATACCACCAATTAAAATAAGCGGAGTAAAGGAATGGTCAGGCCTTAGAGATGGTCTTGTCAATTGTACAAAACAAAAGCCAGAATTTTACACATCAGGCCGACACATCAACGTTCAGACTCACACAACATCGGACTACCGGATAGCTACCAAGTGGTTGGAAGATCGCCACTACACCTTCCACTTCAAGATCCTAGACGACGAAAAGTGCCTTAGAGTCGTCGTCAGAGGTCTCGACCGCTGCATCACTATCCCCGAAATACAAGAAGATCTGGAAAACAAGGGATTCGAGATGTCTAAACTTGCAAGACTACGAAATTCAAGAACAAAGGAGGAGCTCCCACTAATCCAGGTAACCCTTCCCAAGACTGCAAGGAATAAAGAAATTTACAATATCACAGATCTCTGCGACATGAAGTGCAACGTCGAGGCTTACAGGGCTCCCAAAGGCCCCGGACAATGCCATAGGTGCCAAAACTTTGGGCACTCTCAGTTTGAATGCAGGGAAACTCCCAAATGTGTAAAATGTGGAGAAAATCATTTCACATCCGAATGCGCCAAAGAAAAAGAAGTCCCACCTAAATGTGCAAACTGCCAGGGTCAGCATACAGCAAGTTGGCGTGGTTGCCCACTATACAGAAAAATAAATCGAGTGCCCCAAACCCAAATTAATAAGAAACCAAACCCCAATACAGAAAAAGAAAAATCCAACCCTACAGGTCCAAACCCTTCTGAAATTCCCCAACCCACTCAAAACAAGAACAAAACTCCATATGTCAATAAAGAACGTCCCAATCCTCCTTCAGCCACTAAGGTCAACCAACTAGAGAGCGCTATCAAAAAGGCTCTCAGTGACCCCGCAATAATAGAAAACATCATGAAGAACGTTGTAGACACCTTTAGATGTAAATGAATCACAAAATTATGTATAAAAATAGCCTTCGAATCGTTCACTGGAACGCGTGCAGTCTCCGAAACAAAAAACAACAATTCTCAGAATTCCTGAACGACCACGACATCGACATCGCACTAGTGTCAGAAACCTGGCTTAAGCCGTGCCATAAAATGAGGATTCAAAACTATATCACCATCCGCAACGACAGACTAACCGGACAAGGTGGTGGAACTGCCATTTTCATCCACAAGAAGTACAGCCATGCACCTATTCATGCCACCACCTCAAGCCTGGAAACAACAGGAATTTCAATCATAAACAAAAACGGGTTAAATATGAACCTGTATTCGTGCTACAAACCACCAAACACCTATCTAGATCAAACCGATATCTATAACATTTTTTCAACGGACACACCGACCATCATAGCAGGGGACCTAAACTGCAAACATCCTGCCTGGGGTTCCACCACCACTAACCCAAGCGGGAGAAGGCTCCAAAACGCAATCAACGTTATGGACCTAGATGTGAGCTACCCCGATGAACCTACTCATGACTCACCTCCAGACATCATTGATATCGCCGTGCACAAAAACATCTCCCAAAGCGCATACTCTAAAGTCCTGCACGAACTAACCTCTGATCATCTCCCAGTACTACTTCTGCTACAGGATTTCAAAATCTCCTACTCAAATACAAAAATAAAAATTACAGATTGGGCCCTATTCAAGTACAAAATGGAAATCGCTGAACCTCCTGAACTGATCCTAGATACATCTTCAAAAATAGACGAGGCCATTACACACATTGAAGAACAAATGGTGCAAAATTTGAAAGATTCAACAAAATATAAGGACCCGGAACTAGAACGAAGATATCCACCTCACATCAAAGAAAAAATACGATCCACCAACAGACTAAGGAAAAAAATGAAAAATACTTGCGACCCCCGAGATAAATCAGCCTACATGACGGCCCGGAGAGAATCACAGAAACTTACAAGAGAGCACGATAACACCAGCTGGGACCACTTTATCGAAAACTTGAAAGTCACGGACCAAACCATATGGAAAGCCATCAAACGATTATCCAACTCTGAAAAACAAGAAATAACCCTGACGACAAACAATGGGCAGACACTAACCACAGAAGAAGCAGCTGAATCATTTGCCAACAACTATGAAAAACAGTTCACCCCCAATCCCTATACATCCCACTCCAAACCTACTCGTACATACATCAAACGTGTGAATTCATACATGAAAAAAAATAAAGAAACAGGACTAGAACCAACAAATATTGGTGAAATAAAAGCGATTATTGAATATCTACCAAATAAAAAAGCTCCCGGAATCGACGAATTACCTAATGAAGCTCTCAAACTGCTCCCTAATCATATACTAGCATCAATAACCGAAATATTTAACGCTTCACTGCAGCTTGCCCACTTCCCTGACAGATGGAAAACGTCCATTATCTGTCCCATACTTAAAAAAGGAAAATCCATCCATGAACCAACAAGCTACAGGCCCATCTCACTGCTACCTGCCATCTCAAAACTATTCGAGAGAATTGTTTTAAGAAGACTCAGAAAATCCCTAGAAGAAAAGAATCCACTCAGACCTGAACAATTTGGCTACCAAGCCAAACACTTAACATTGCACCAGCTAGTAGTTGTCACTGAAAAAATAAGAAAAGCCATGGACCTAGGCCAAATAACAGGAGCCGTATTCTTCGATATCGCCAAAGCATTCGATAAAGTCTGGCACGAAGCCCTTCTCTACAAAATGTGCAAAAAGCACCTTCCCGGAGACATCATAAAAATAACGCAAAACTTCTTAACAAATAGAACATTCAAGGTACGAGTCAAAAATGAACTTTCAACAGCTAGGAACATCCTTGCCGGGGTCCCCCAAGGATCAGTCACAGGACCAACCTTATTTGACATATTTATAAACGACTTCCCCTGTATTGAAGACACCTCTTTACACCTATTTGCCGATGATACCGCCATTTTAGCCTCAACATATAACTTCGACAATCTCCACATGAAACTCCAAGAGGCCTGCATCTTTTCCACGCTCTGGTGTAAGGAATGGCGAGTCACAATGAACCCCCAAAAAAGTGAAGCAATCATTTTTTCCAGAAAAAAAGACAAAATTAAGAAACCTTTAGACGAACTTTTTGTCTTCGAAGACAATATTAAATGGAAAGAGAACATCCGATACCTAGGGATGACCCTAGACGAGCACCTAACCTTCAAAAAACACATCGAAAACAGAATTAATTTGGCGAAAGCTGCCCAACACCGACTATCCCTACTTCTAGGACCAAAAAGCAAATTATCCCTTCATTGCAAAAGAACCATTTACACATCAATAATAAGACCAATACTCATATACGGCCACCCAATTTTTATGACAGCACATAAGACCATCCTTAAAAAGCTAGAAGTATTTGAAAATAAAATGATCAGAAAAATCATGTCTCCACCCTGGTTCGTTCGGAACACAATCCTCAGGAACGATCTAAATATCGAAAACATCAATGACTACATTATTAGACAATCATTTAAATTTTACGAAAAATCCGAAAAATTAGAAAATCCCACCTTTAAGGAAGCCACAAACTACAAATGCGGAAAAAGGAAAATAAGAAATTTGAAACCTAGACAAATTCTCCATCAATTAAGCCAGAATGACGAAAAGTGGAAAAAAAGGAAAAACAAACCCACCTTGAATATCAAACAAGCCCGAAAAAACCTTCTCAAGAAAAATATCCCCAAGGACCTGAAAATCCGGACCCAACGACATCTTTATAAATTATAATTGTAAATGAACCCCTGTACATAACCACTCCCCTCAATATATTGTAAATATGATGATCTAGGTTGTTCTTTTTGAACGGCACCTAATAAAGTTATTTGGAACTGGAACTGGAGTGAGGAGTGATAACTATGGAAATATTAATGATGATATATCACAGAATATTTAAAATAATTATTCAGTGACAATATTATATAAAATATTAAAGTCTAAAATTGAATTCATATATTCAACACTCCTTCTTGAATTCATGTTTTAGAGTTTTAATTACTCTATCAAAACATCTGTAGCAGTGAAGATCTGTGTTTTTCAAAAGTTTCCTTTGGCAGAGGCTTGGTTAGGATATCAGCAACTTGGTCTTGGGTTGGGCAAAACTGAACATCAACATTTTCTCTTATCTGATCTTTCAAAAAATGATATCGAACATCTATATGTTTTGTCTTTCTGTTCATTTGTCCTGTCTTCATTAAAGTCATTGCACTTTGGTTGTCAATATTTAGTTTAGCAAGTATGGTTTCATTTGTAAGTTCTTCAATTAGTGCTTTTATATAAATGAGTTCTTTCACACATTCAGCTGCAGCAATATATTCTGCCTCAGTAGTGGATAAGGCTACAATTGGTTGTTTTCTTGAACTCCAGCTTATTGGTCCTTTACCAAACAAAATTGTATATCCGTATATCCGGATGTACTTTTTCTTGTTTTCATGTCTCCAGCAAAGTCTGAGTCACAATATGCATTAAGTTCCATATCTTCATCTTGTTTACTATAGTGAAGTCCAAAAGTTTTGGTTTGTTTCAAATATCTCATAGTTCTTTTAACATTTTGTATATCCTGGTTTGTCGGTTCATGCATCGAACGACTTTCATAACCAACTGCATAAGCAACATCTGGTCTGGTTTTGTTTGCTAAATATAGGAGACTTCCAACAGCTTCTCTATATGGAAAATTACCTTCAGATTTGTTTTCTAATATAGGATCAATTTTCACAGCTCCTTCTACAATTGGAGTTGTCACCGGCTTTGCATCCAACATGTTGTATTTTTTTAGAACACATTCTATATAGTCAAGTTGAGAAAGTCTCAGTCCCTCATCTTTATTCATGATATTCATGCCAACAAACATTTCAGGATTATTACTTATTCTTATTTCAAATTCTTGTGCCAGTTCTACCAACAAATTGTCCATTTCTTTTTCATCACTTCCAAACAACATTCCATCATCAACATATAAAGCCAAAATTAAACTTCCATTTTGGTTTTTAAAAATGCAATTTTCTAATTTTGATTGCACCAGTCCTTTTGTTTTCAAAAAGGCTTCAAATCTTTTATTCCACTTTGAAGGTGCTTGTCGTAGTCCATAAAGTGCCTTCTTTAGTCGACATATTTTGTTATCTTCATATCCTTGGGTTTTGTTTTCACTTGGTAAGGTAAGGTTCGAGTCATTTTGCTTTGAAAAATGTTGTTCAATATTTACAGCATAAAGTCCATTTTCAAGTTGATCTCCTTCTAGAACTTTTTTCCATCTTTCAAAATTGTCACTTTATCACCTTTAAAATTTACTTCTCCTCCGTTGTTAACAATTGAGCTCACTGACAAAAGGTTTTTTGATAATTCAGGCACAAATATTACTTCATTTAGGTTACATTGTCTCCCCTTAAATTGTCCTGAAGTTTTTGCTCTCATACCTTCTTCTTTTTTTTGCAACATTGATGTTCACATCACACTTTTTTAGATGATCAAGCAACTTTTCTTCATTAATCATGTGACAGGTGGATCCGCTATCAACAATGAAAGTGACTGATGATCTTTTATCATATTCTTCTATTTGTTCAGCAATGAAAGCAATGGGAGGTTGCTTTTCTTTGTTCCTGAAATAGCAGTCTTTTTCTTTATGATTAAACTTTTTAAATATTCTGCATTGTTCTTTGTTTACTTTAGCAGCAGGTTTACTGTTGTTCTTAAAGAAACAGTCCTTTTCTTCATGGTTAGTTTTTTTACAAAATTTGCAGAATTTTCTTTGGGTGCAATTTTTAGATATATGTCCTGGTTTATTACAAGTAAAACATACCTTTTGTTTTGTTGCATTCATAGCCACTCGGTCTTCTGGTTGGCTCTGTCTATTTCTTCTTATTTCTTCAGTGGTCAATCTTGATATTAGATTTTCAATAGTTTTTTCATCTTTTCCAGTTGACTCCCAAGCAGTACAAAAATAATTATATTCTTCTGGCAAAATTGTTAAAATCTTTGAAATAACAATATTGTCATCAAAGTTCTGTTTTAGATTATTGAGTTTAAAAGCCAAATTTCTTAAATTACTTATGTTGGCTACAAGGTCTACATTTTTATCAAATTTATAAGTGTGAAATTCTTGTAGCAGCTTACATTTTAATTGTTCATCATCTCTTTCAAATATTCTGCATATGGTGTCATACATTGATTTGGCATTTTCACAATGTATTATGTGTGTTAATATCGTTTTATCGATGCTCGAAATAATATATTTTTGGACTTTAGCATCTTTTATTATCCATGCGTTTTTTTTCTTTTTCATCCTTTTGATCTTTAAAACACAATTTGCCATTTATTGTTTCAATTAAATTATTAGCTTTAAAAATAATGTTAATTTGAAATTTCCAAATATCAAAATTTTCAGAGTCTTTTAATTTATCTATAATCGAAATATCTTCCATAACAGCAGCCATTTTTATTTTTACGATTTTAGATTTTAAGTTATAACCACGCTCTGCTACCACTGTTAGAAAGGTTTTAGGGTTTTATATTATTTTAGAAATTAATACATAGGATTTTAGTAATTGAAAATAGTTTATTTATGCAAAACTATATCTTTCCATTTATTTACAAGTAATAATATATAAGAATAGTGAGGAGTGATAACTATGGAAATATTAATGATGATATATCACAGAATATTTAAAATAATTATTCAGTGACAATATTATATAAAATATTAAAGTCTAAAATTGAATTCATATATTCAACAATTTCATCCTATTTTAAGTTGTATTTATATAAATAAATTTTGAATAACTCAAATAAAAATGAGGATATTGTATAGTATATGTCATAAAATATATTGGTGGAATATATAAAATAATTTTTCAAACATTTTTCGTGATAATAATACCTTCCCCCCACCCCCTCCCTTAAAATTCACAATTGAAAAATTTGAAATCCATTAGTGAAATACATAGTCTTTCAAATACTTTAATTATAAGCTTTATTTAGGTAAAACTTCAATAGGGCTTAGAACTGGCTGTCGTTATAGAACTGTTTGTAATATAACTGTAGAATATTTTAATTGGATTTGAAAAGAAATATAGATATTAGTTCATTTCCGGATACCCTGGCCACCTATTAGACCAAAATTTGTACACTTGCATTGTCAATTGAATTGAGCGAGAGTTCAAAATTTCATATTGCTAGGTGGTCTGGAAGAGCGCGCATATTCAAAAATACATTTAAACATTTGAAAGATAATTTGAGAATTTGTCCAATACCGACCACCCTGAAAACCTGTTTAAAAGTTTAAAAAATGCTGAAATATAAAATCTACATAAAAGGTTTCATATGAAAATATATAAAAAAAAAACAGGGTGTAGTTTCAGATTTCACCACATATACTGTGAAAATAGAAAAAAAACCTAATTGAAAAAATATTTGCTTATAATATGTTTTCGCAATAATCGATTTTTAAGTAGAGTTAAAAATAAACCAGTGGAACATATACTCTCACAATTACTCAATAAGCCTTAGAAAAGGCTGGCATTAGACCTGTTCAAAGAATGGGCTAATGATCTAATATTATTATATAAAAACATTATTGACAATCATGATACAACAATAATTTCATCATATTTTCTGACTCCAAAATAAGCAAATTTGTCTGATACTTGAATTTTTCAAATTCTAGGGTCAAATTCCTTTCATATCTACCTATCATTTTTCTATCACAGAATATGTAAATTTGATATTGGTTTAATTTTTGAATAAGTGTTGTATATTGTTGAGGTATGGCAGGTCAAACCAAAGAAACCTCCTCTCAACAAGTAAGACCTTTACCCAAAGTCTTGACTGTATTTGGACTGCCTCGGGTGATCGAGAATAATGAAGACAAAACCCAGTGGCTACACCTGTAAAGCTCTCGCTCTACTAAAAGAAACTCTTTATTTAAACAACACGGTTAAATTATATACATTCAAGGGGAGATTTACATAATAATTTTATACATTTAATAAAAATCTACATTTCTAGTCATATATTCAAAAATAAATTTACATATTGTATGTTAAGACTTTTAACATATCCCCACCTTTCTTTTTTGTAAAACAAGAAAGAAACAATAAACTGTGCTCTATTGCTGATAATACCCTCTACCTCACATAAAGTAGTTTCAAGCCGTACATAATTCAATTCACCAAATCCGAGCATTTAAGTAATTCGTTTGTTTCCGAGAAATTTGTCCCGTTATCCAGAGATATATTTTTTGATGAAGCCTGTCTAAAAATATTGTTCGCCATTTTAGCCTTGGTTCTTTGAATTAATTCCTTCAATCAAAATTTTCCCCAAATATCTCATCATTGAATTCAGTACGTATTTTATAAGCAGAGTTAAATTCTCGCATTTCATTATGGGTCCAAATTAGCTGAGAACCATTCTCGTAAAAAACATTCGGAATTGGACTATCATTCTTTACGAGTCGAGATATCTCAAAATCTTTAAACTTGGCAATGCAGTTGTTGGTGGGGATTTCATAATTCTCTCCCTCAATGTCGTAGTTCAAAACCTTTTGAGAAGATGGCTGTATCAAGATATCTCTGGGACTTATATCATTGTGAACCAACCCGATGTTTTGCTCAGCATGACTCACCGAAATACAAATCTAACAAAGAATGCTCATTAATCGTTGTGGCAAAAGTTTTCCATTTTCCAATATTTTCCCTAGAGATTTCCCTCCATATTCAGACCGAAAAACTACAAAATAAGATAAATTCATATCATTCAAATCCAAACTATGATCCCTTTCGCTATCTTCCCTAATATTTGAAAAATATTCAGACTCCAAATCACGAACAATCCAAAAATCTTCAGGATAACAAAGATTGGCTTGAACACTACCCTGTAAGGTTCCCAAAACATCAAAAATATTTATTTCCTTTTTAATCGTTCTAGGAGAAATATAAGACCATTTTTTCTATGATCAATATTAGGGTTCCTATATTCAGAAATCTGTTCAATTCTATAAACAGGAGATCCGCCATTATCAGTAACATTCCTCAAAAAACATTTTGGCCATGTGCCTTTTCCAACAGGAACCAACTTTCTACCCCAGAAGAGCTCATCAAATCTCATTATGCTTCTGCTTTCAGATTTTGAAAGAATTTCACCAAGTAGCTTTCCACTTGAGATTCTCGACACTGCCATCCAATTTATCTCTCTATCCAGTTTGTCCTGAGCCACCATCTTGTCCTCTCTCTCAAAGGAGGCTGTCCAGCTCTACCAGGTCTTCCCGCCACCTATTACTCGGGAGACAGCTCTTCTCTGTAGACACCTTTCTCCTTCCTTTAGACACTTTTAATTTTATCTACAGCTCCTAGTAACCTTTGTATATTACCCTTTGGTCAATACTCAATTCTTCCAATGGTTCCAGATCTACATCAGGTATATTGGCAATGATTCTGTTCGCTCCAACTACTTGAACAGTAACTTCCACATCAATCTTCCGACAGATTCCAAAATTGACCACCTTCAGATTTTGAAACGACTTCACCCACTTTGACATTTCTATCCAATAGTCGTAGTCTCCTCTCGTATGGAATTTCTTCTCTACCATCAGGATACCATGCCACACGTATATCGCCTTCTTTCGTATGGGATGACATAGAATCATCCGAATTGGATTCATTCTTCCTGCTTCCAATTAACTGTTCCGAAATCAAGCCTTCCCAGCTCTGTCACTGAAAGACTATACACCACAGCCTCAACATCCAGGTCCATGGATTTTATCCTTGACTTCTTGTTTTGGGAGGAAGTGGAGGAGGCCCTCTTGGAATCAGCGTTGGAAGCATCGAAAACAGGACGAAGAGGCGTCGTCTTACCTCTGTAGACATCTTCGTCTTTTTTCCGGACACCTGTGTCTTCCCTGTAGACACCTTTGACTTTTTCTTCCGGATTTTGAGGCACGGGGCACTCAACCAAAGACGTCACTACCACCATTTTCCGCCCAAAACCATCAGTTGTCCATTTTTTTTCTCCCAAAGAAATCTGAGGTAGTCCCAATCATTTTCCTTGATGGCCATCAACCGGAAATACCTTCTCATGTCGGCCAAAATTCCGAACTTATTCTCCCGATATTTTATTCTCATTTCCGGGATTCTCCTCAGTAGAATGGGTCTCCTCTTCAAATATCGCCTCAAGGATAGTCCGTTGCGTCCTCGACAGGAAGCGTCATCAAACACTGGCCGTATAGGCGTCGTTTTGGACTCACTCTTTAACAAAAGGTGACGGGGAAAATAGTGTCCTTTTACTTCAGGTGGATTTTCATCAACTCCCCCGATGAACCCTTCCTTCAACCAATCCTTTGCAGCAATAATCCCTTCTTCCTTCTTTGATTCAGTACCTTGTTCTGCATCTAGCTTCTCTTCCACCTTTGAATCAGTACCCTGTTCTACGTCTAACCTTTCTTTTGCCACCCTTGAATCAGTACCCTGTTCTACATTTAACTTTTCTTCTGCCACCTTTGAATCAGTACCCTGTTCTACATTTAACTTTTCTTTTGTCACCCTTGAATCAGTACCCTGTTCTACATCTAGCTTTTCTTCCACCTTTAAATCAGTACCCTGTTCTGCATCTAGCTTCTCTTCCACCTTTGAATCAGTACCCTGTTCTGCATCTAACCTTTCTTTTGTCACCCTTGAATCAGTACCCTGTTCTACATCTAACCTTTCTTTTGCCACCCTTGAATCAGTATCCTGTTCTACATTTAACTTTTCTTCTGCCACCTTTGTATCAGTACCCTGTCCTACATCTAGCTTCTCTTCCACCTTTGAATCAGTACCCTGTTCTACATCTAACCCTTCTTTTGCCACCCTTGAATTAGTACCCTGTTCTACATTTAGCTTTTCTTCCACCTTTAAATCAGTACAGTGGACCCTCGGTTTACGAGCACCTTGGAGTACGAGCTTTTCGCAGTACGAGCAAAATTTTTTGAAAATTTTACCTCAGATTACGAGTGAAATTTCGCATTACGAGCAACTCGTGATGGTTGCCCGTAATCGTGATGGATGAAAATTCACTGGGATCCCTATCTTCAGATCAGATTCGGGAAATATGTAATATGTGGGAAACTGTGCAATTGTTCGTAGCAAGTAGAATTGCCCGAGTTTCAATTATTAAAAATAAGAAATTAGTTTCGCACTACGAGCGTTTTGGAGTACGAGCATGGCTCTGGAACGGATTATGCTCGCAAACCGAGGGTCCACTGTACCCTGTTCTACATCTAACCCTTCTTTTGCCACCCTTGAATTAGTACCCTGTTCTACATTTAGCTTTTCTTCCACCTTTAAATCAGTACCCTGTTCTGCATCTAGTTTCTCTTCCACCTTTGAATCAGTACCCTGTTCTACATCTAACCCTTCTTTTGCCACCCTTGAATCAGTACCCTGTTCTACATTTAACCTTTCTTTTGCCACCCTTGAATCAGTACCCTGTTCTACATCTAGCCCTTCTTTTGCCACCCTTGAATCAGTACCCTGTTCTACATCTAGCCCTTCTTTTGCCACCCTTGAATCAGTACCCTGCTCTGCATCTAGCTTTTCTTCTGCCACCCTTGAATCCTTTACTCCGCCTTTGAGCTCAGCCTCAGAATCCTTTTTTCCGTCGCCTTCATCTCCTGCTTTTTGACCTTCAGATTCCTTTACTTCATCTCCGTCTTTAGAATTCACTTTATCAGAATCCTTTATTCCGTCGCCCTTAGGCTGATCTTCAGAATCTTTCATTCCTTCGTCCTTAGGCTTCGTTTCAGAATCCTTTACGCCTTCGCCCTTAGGCTTCGCTTCAGAATCCTTTACTCCTGCGCCCTTAGGCTTCGCTTCAGAATCTTCTACTCCGTCGCCCTTAGGCTCATCTTCAGAATCGTTCATTCCTTCGTCCTTAGGCTTCGTTTCAGAATCCTTTACGCCTTCGCCTTTAGGCTTCGCTTCAGAATCCTTTACTCCTGCGCCCTTAGGCTTCGCTTCAGAATCTTCTACTCCGTCGCCCTTAGGCTCATCTTCAGAATCGTTCATTCCTTCGTCCTTAGGCACCGCTTCAGAATCCTTTACGCCTTCGCCCTTTGGCTCTGCTTCAGAATTCTTCACTTCCTCACCCTTAGGCTCTGCTTCCGAATCCCTTATTCTATCGCCTTTGAACTCGGCTTCAGAATCTTCCCTATTCTTTAAATCAACATCTTCATATTTTCCATTAGCATTAATTTTATCAAATTGCCCCCACCTTGAGAGCCAATCCCCTGGGTTGCCCTTAAATTTTTGTAGATCTCCCTTATTCTTTAAATCTGCATCTCTATTTCCACCAACAGTAGAAAGAACATCTTTACCCTGCTCACGCAAAGCCCTAACTCTTCGCTCCATAATAAATTTCTCCCAGATGTATTTTTCACATTCCTGAAATTCCCTAGAGACTTCTTCGTCAGTAGTCTCATCTTTGGCTAATAGGACTGACTGGCATAGCACGTTTAGATTCACAAGTTCTCCATAGAGAACCTCTATCCTATCGAATTTTGCATCCACCCTTATACTATCAATTGAAGGCTCTTTCAGTTCGATATCCAAATCATTAATTAATCTTGTGAAGTGACCTCTCGCCGCCCTACGACGTATTTTGTTCACCTCCTCCATTTTAGCCTCGCTAGTTTTAGTTTTGTCTTCCCAGATTTACCTTAGCTTCTTTGGCTTCTTTTCCCTTGAGCTTCTTTAGCCTCTTTTTCCCTGAGCTTCTTTAGCTTCTTTTCCCTTGAGCTTCTTTAGCTTCTTTTCCCTTGAGCTTCTTTAGCTTCTTTTCCCCTGAGCTTCTTTAGCTTCTTTTCCCCTGAGCTTCCTTAGCTTCTGTTCCCCTGAGCTTCTTCAGCTTCTGTTCCCTTGAGCTTCTTCAGCTTCTGTTCCCTTGAGCTTCTTCAGCTTCTGTTCCCCTGAGCTTCTTCAGCTTCTGTTCCCCTGAGCTTCTTCAGCTTCTGTTCCCTTGAGCTTCTTCGGTTCTGTTCTGCAGCTTCTGTAGGTAAAAAAATAACGGGGATCACGATAGGCTATTTTAAAAAATATATAAATCAATTATTAAAACTTAATATTCAAATTATTCTACTTAGCTCACGAGCAGCGCCCTCTAGAACGCGGGCGATCTGCCGGCGGCGCGCGCCCGTTGGCTGCCTGCGAGAACGTGACTTCCCTGTGCGCCGCCATTGGGGGGCGGTCGCGTGGAACAGGCCTCGCCAGAAGTCATGCGCGCGCACAGGGAAGTCACGTGCTCGCCGGCAGGCAACGGGCGCGCGCCGCCGGCAGGTCGCCTGGAGAAGCTTTTTCTTAATTACAATGCAAGTCCTTAACTATATTTACAAGTTTTCTAATTTATAACTATTTCACATATTTACATATATATTTTCTTTTTTTGCTATAACTGATCTAATTCGCCGTTTAAAATAACTGCTCTTGCTATATTTTCTATGTTTTATTTTGCTATGTTTCATGTGTTTGAATAATACAGAGTTTTTTTTTTATTTTATAAAATTGTAATAAGTGAGTGTTCTAACAAGGTTTATGTGATGACAAAAGGAAAATGCTAGTAAATATATATTCAATTATGAAGACACAATGTTCCCGCGGTTAGTACTCCGTAGTGTCTCACGATGTGAGTATGCAACAAGGATATTACATAAGATGTCTGACCTACCTACATACACCGCAGTGCAGGAGCACTTACAATTTCTCGGAATTTGGATTTTAATACTCGAACATTCAGAGTTATTCTCGTTTTCTTGGAGTCGTCAAACAGGCTAAACCTTATATATATATATATATATATATGTAGTAATCCCGACCAAGCCGGCGTGGAATGTACTGGGCAGTCGTGGTCGTGGGTGCGTGATGTAAATGTCTGTGTGCCTGTGCACTGCGGGGAATGTAGGTCGGACATCTTATGTAGCATCTTTGTTCCATATCGTGTGACATCTTGTGTGATATCCCTGATTACTAACCGCCGGTTCAAAATCACTTTATTAGGTACCCCTCAACAAGAGCAACCTAGTTTGTGATAAATGAAACAGTGAATAATATGTGAAGGCTATTCACATATTAAACAAAACGTTAACGCGGGATTTAAACACGGTTCATGACTGTCGGGAATCGAGGGTGTTACCCACTCGTCCACCGACTTATGTATGATTACTAACCATTTCCAAATAACTTTATTAGGTGCCGCTCCAGGTTTCAATTAACTTTATTAGGTGCCGCTCAAAAAGAGCAACCTATATCATCATATTTACAATATACTGAGGGGGGTTGTTATGTACAGGGGTTCATTTACAATTATAATTTTTAATGATGTCGTTGGGTCCGGATTCTCAGGTCCTTGGGGATATTGTTTTTGAGAAGGTTTTTTCTGGCTTGTTTGATATTCAAGGTGGGTTTGTTTTTCCTTTTTTCCACTTTTCGTCATTCTGGCTTAATTGATGGAGAATTTGTCTAGGTTTTAAATTTCCTTTTTTCCTTTTTCGGCATTTGTAGTTTGTTGCTTCCTTGAAGGTGGGGTTTTCTAATTTTTCGGATTTTTCATAGAATTTGAATGATTGTCTAATAATGTAGTCATTGATGTTTTCGATATTTAGATCGTTCCTGAGGATTGTGTTCCGAACGAACCAGGGTGGAGACATGATTTTTCTGATCATTTTATTTTCGAAGACTTATAGCTTTTTAAGGATGGTCTTATGTGCTGTCATAAAAATGGGGTGGCCATATATGAGTATTGGTCTTATTATTGATGTGTAAATGGTTCTTTCGCAATGAAGGTATAATTTGCTTTTCGGTCCTAAAAGTAGGGATAGTCGGTGTTGGGCCGCTTTCGCCAAATTAATTCTGTTTTCGATGTGTTTTTTTTAATGTTAGGTGCTCGTCTAGGGTCATCCCTAGGTATCGGATGTTCTCTTTCCATTTAATATTGTCTTCGAAAACAAAAAGTTCATCTAAAGGTTTCTTTATTTTGTCTTTTTTTCTGGAGAATATTATTGCTTCACTTTTTTGGGGGTTCATTGTGACTCGCCATTCTTTACACCAGAGCGTGGAAAAGATGCAGGCCTCTTGAAGTTTCATGTGGTGTCCGTCGAAGTCGTATGTCGAGGCCAAAATGGCGGTATCATCGGCAAATAGGTGTAAGGAGGTGTCTTCAATACAGGGGAAGTCATCTATATATATGTCAAATAAGGTTGGTCCTGTGACCGATCCTTGAGGGACCCCAGCAAGGATGTTTCTAGCTGCTGAAAGTTCGTCTTTGACTCGTACCTTGAATGTTCTATTTGTTAGGAAGTTTTGGGTTATTTTTATGATGTCTCCAGGAAGGTGCTTTTTACACATTTTGTAGAGAACGGCTTCGTGCCAGACTTTATCGAATGCTTTGTCAATATCGAAGAATACGGCTCCTGTTATTTGGCCTAGGTCCATTGCTTTTCTTATTTTTTCATTGACAACAACTAGCTGGTGCAATGTTGAATCCTTGGCTTGGTAGCCAAATTGTTCAGGTCTGAGTGGATTCTTTTCTTCTAGGGATTTTCTGAGTCTTCTTAAAACAATTATTTCGAATAGTTTTGAGATGGCAGGTAACAGCGAAATGGGCCTGTAGCTTGTTGGTTCATGCATGAATTTTCCTTTTTTAAGTATGGGACAGATAATGGACGTTTTCCATCTGTCAGGGAAGTGGGAAAGCTGCAGTGAGGCGTTAAAGATTTCGGCTATTGATACTAGTATACGATTAGGGAGCAGTTTGAGAGCTTCATTAGGCAATTCGTTGATTCCGGGAGCTTTTTTATTTGGTAGATATTCAATAATCGCTTTTATTTCACCAATGTTTGTTGGTTCTAGTCCTGTTTCTTCATTTTTTTTTCATGTATGAGTTCACACGTTTTATGTATGTACGAGTAGGTTTGGAGTGGGATGTATAGGGATTGGGGGTGAACTGTTTTTCATAGTTGTTGGCAAATGATTCAGCTGCTTCCTCTGTGGTTAGTGTCTGCCCATTGTTTGTCTTCAGTGTTATTTCTTGTTTTTCAGAGTTGGATAATCGTATGATGGCTTTCCATATGGTTTGGTCCGTGACTTTCAAATTTTCGATAAAGTGGTCCCAGCTGGTGTTATCGTGCTCTCTTGTAAGTTTCTTCGATTCTCTCCGGGCCGTCATGTAGGCTGATTTATCTCAGGGGTCGCAGGTTTTTTTCATTTTTTTTCTCAGTCTGTTGGTGGATTGTATTTTTTCTTTAATGTGAGGTGGATATCTTCGTTCTAGTTCCGGGTCCTCATATTTTGATAAATCTTTCAAATTTTGCACCATTTTTTCTTCAATGTGTGTAATAGCCTCGTCTATTTTTGAAGATGTTTCTAGGATCAGTTCAGGAGGTTCAGCGATTTCCATTTTGTACTTGATAAGGGCCCAATCTGTAATTTTGTATTTGAGTAGGAGATTTTGAAATCCTGTAGCACAAGTAGTACTGGGAGATGATCAGAGGTTAGTTCATGCAGGACTTTAGAGTATGCGCTTTGGGAGATGTTTTTGTGCACGGCGATATCAATGATGTCAGGAGGTGAGTCATGAGTAGGTTCGTCAGGGTAGCTCACATCTAGGTCCATAACGTTGATTGCGTTTTGGAGCCTTCTCCCGCTTGGGTTAGTGGTGGTGGAACCCCAGGCAGGATGTTTGCAGTTTAGGTCCCCTGCTATGATGGTCGGTGCTGTGTGGCTTCACTGCTCTCTTTGATGTCAAAAAAAAATTAAATTATTCTGGAGGCTACTTAAAGTAGAGTTATCTCATTATTCCCTTATATAAATTTGTAATCTGAAACACAAAAAACGACCGGCGCGACATCAAAATGTGAAACTTCCTTAAGTTTTGTCCATTAGTGTAAATCCGGCTTGCAAAAAAAAGTTTTTCTATTTTTATATATGTCTGTAAAATTATAAAAATCGCTTTCATATAATAATCTAATAATAATAAACATTGTGTTGAGCATATAATATAATCGTTCTCAAAAGTTTTGAACCCATATTTTTACTCGCGTAAATATAAAATATTTTGATCTAACCATTGAGCTGGAATTAAATTGGCATTTTAAGGTGAATACAAACTCAATGCCTTCTTACCAACTTCCTTGCTGTGGTAAAATAAGATCTTATCAAGATATAAAGTCAGAATTATTAAAAATGTTTTGATAAACATTATCTAGACTAAGAAGTAGAAACTCTCAAACTGCGGGTTGATTCAACTTCGTTTTATAAACGACCCCACATAACAATTTTTAAATATTTTCCAAATCGGGCCTTTAGAAAACAAAGAAGATTATTTATTTTTGCATATTGAAAATCGTTTAAAATATTTTAACATGTTGGACCTAAGAATTCAAATTGTGTTCTCCAGATGTGCCCACTATTCCTTACTGACTATTCCTGCCATTCAGCTACCGCCACAAATCTGTGATAATATATAATCGAAATCATTTGTATAAAAAATATATACAGTAGAACTACCTCCCTGTAAATGACAGCACCTAATTGCATAGCCAAAGTTTTCTCTGACACAGAAAGGTGTCCTTTTATCGGAGAAAAGTTGCTAAATAGTAAAAATTAAAAATGCTTTAAAAACACTCAAAATGATTATGATAGTAATAATGATATGTTCATTGGAATATCATTATGACTATTGATAAGAGGTTTAATGATATAATATTATAATGAATACCATTTGATATTCTATTATAGGTTAATTTATATATTCAGCTACCTACTTCCAAAATTCCTCGATGTTTTCTTTGGAGAAGAGTAACAAATATTACAATTTATATTGGCAATAGTGATTTCAGTAGTGAGAAGATGCTAGTCCCGTCAAAATTATTTAACAAAATGTTCGTTAGGCAAGCTTTCACTCGGGTAAAATAAACTGGGCGAAGCCGGGTATATCGTTAGTATATATATATATATATATATTTTCCTTTCAATATAAATTAGTGTCAGCTACTATTCTCCACCAAAACTACTGAAAACCCATTGGAAAATTTGGCAAGTATATAGCTGAATATAGAGACTGATATAAAATCCATTCAAAGCCTAAATCTTTCCCCGAATAACAAGCAATTTTACACATTTTGGAGATAAAAATAATTATGAATATTTTACACCAACTCCATGATCTAGCTTCGCCAAGCTTCTTCCCAAGTGAACGTTTTCCAGACAAATATTATTTAACAAATACTTTTATTAGAATTTTACCATTTCTGCTCTAAAAGGTAGTCATTAGTAAAAAAAAATACAATTAATATTTCATTGTTACCATCACAAAACTGTGTTTCATTATAAATTTTTCGTTTTAAATAATTTCAATTTAGTATGATAATTAGATGTATTATTATGAATTAAATGTGTCAAATCTTAATATACACACATACATACAGCTTTATTAAGACAACCGGACTTATACAGATTCACCACAGGAAGGAAGCATAGATGGAACTCCTATACTCCAGGCAGTATAATACATTGGACAAGCATTCACTCTAATAGAACCCTAGCAAGGCAGAGTCCATTTATTGTTGTAACCAATATTATTTAATTCAAAACAACATTTCATTTTATGTATTCAGGTTAAAATTCATTTGGTTAAAACCTGGACGTTGTGTGTTCATGTTCACTCGAATAGTTATACTATTTTATACAAATGGGTCATCGATCTAGTACGCTCCAGGAAAATACGGTTTAAATCAAAAGAGGGCAGTAATGGCTCTTTTAATCCAAAAAGGAACAGATTTACAAAAATAATATCAAATAATTAAATTGTCATCGTGAGTGGGTAAGTTGAACCTCGTCGCTGTTAGCTTTGATCTCATCTTAGAAATTATTTCAGGTGATTACTCCTATTTTAAGTTGTATTTATATAAATCTATTTTAAATAACTTAAATAAAAATGAGGATATTGTATAGGAAATGTCATCAAATATATTGGTAAAATATAGTAAATTATTTTAAGAGTGAATTCGTCACCTTTGAAAATAAATTCGTCCTTTTTAAAATTGAGTTCGTCGTCAAATACGTTTTGGCGGTTGTAATAGACAATTTTCTTTGAATATTTACGTGAGCTTGATGAAATTGTAGCCATGAGATATGGATTTAATGATGCTTGTTTCTATTTGGATAATGCAAGAGCGCGCGCGCGCGCACACATCCGCAGTAACTCGGGCTTCTGTTAGTCTGCAAAGAGGCAGGGTGAAGTTTTTTCACCATATTCATATATGCTAAATCCAATCGAATTTTCATTTAGCAAAATTAAAACATTGGTTAGGTCGCTGCTTCCTCGACGTGACATCACGTTAGGCGAGGTTATCACTGATGCAATTAGTAAAATTATATCAGGAGACTGTGAAGGATGGTTTTCTCGCATTCACAAAAATTGCTTCCTGGCCACACAAGAACACCAGTTTATCCAATTAAAATCTGTTTATAATTTATTTCGTGGTCATTTTATCGTAAAATAGCAATTGCACTTAATTTCAAATGTATTTAATTAATCTTTATGACATTGTCTTTTGAATTTTACACAAAACAATCCTTTTTTAAAACTCAATTTTTAAAGTGACGAATTTATTTTTAAAATTTACAAATACAGTTATCAGCGTCATGCACAATTCTTTCTTAATCAATTCTGTCACCGTTTGCTTTTGGTTCAGTGGTAGTATGCTCGCCTGCCACGCGGGCGCCCCAGGTTCGATTCCCGGCCGATGCTTTTTTTTTTTTTACAATTTTTAAAACTCATTCATATTATTAAAATATATGTGCTTTTCCTGTCTATTTACACAAGTATACAAGTATGTATACAAGTTATTTGCATATTGCGTGGCAAATTTGCCCTTTCGCTCGCAAGCAGCGCCTCTAGCGGTGAAGATGTGAGGCAATTTCAGCTGACATAATGGACATGTAAAACGTGTTTTAACAGGACATAGAGAAAAATCTGGAAAATATAATTTTTCGGATTTTTAGTCAAAAAAAATAAATTGACAGGTTCTGGGAAAAAAATAGTTGCTTTTTATTCAGAAAATGATGATGACAATATTGCTGTATCATATTTTATTATCAGATACAAAATTATATCCGGAAAAATTCCAAAAAGCAGAGACCACGGGTGAAGCCAGTTCATTTTTAGTATGCAGGAACAAAATTCTAATAGAAAAATATTCATTCGAGCAGAAGACACAAAGCCAGATCATATCTTTATAAAAATATCGCTTCTCGGACACAAAGTTTGGAGCGGGACGTTTCACAAGAATGACATCCACGGCGCCAATTTATAATTGTAACGAATAGTATTTGAATAAAAGCATTTATTCGGGTAAAACCCGGGCATTGCCCGGGTCATTCTGCTAGTGTTATATAAAAGAATTATGTTAAACCTTTTTCGTGATAATCATTTCCTCCCTTAAAATTTACAATTGGAAAATGTTAAATCCATTAGTGAAATACATAGTCTTTCAAATACTTTAATTTTTAGCTTCAACAAGATGAATTTTAATAAGGCTTAGAACTGGCTGTCGTTATAGAACTGTTTGTAATATAATAATAGAATATTATGATCAGATTTGAAAAGAAAAATAAGTTCAAAGAAGGAGCTAATGTTCTATTATTATTATATGAAAACATTATTGACAATCCTGATACAACAATAATTTCATCATATTTTCTGACTCCAAAATAAGCAAACTAGTACTCCAAAAATTATCAATTGAATTGAGCGAGAGTTCAAAATTTCACACTTTTATGTGATCTGGAAGAGCGCTCATAATCAAAATTACATTTGAAAAGCTATTTGAGAATTTGTCCATTCCCAGACACCTTGAAACTATTAAAAAGTTGAAATAATGCTGAAATGGTAAAATTCATATAAAAGGTTTTCATATGAAATATACATAAAAAAAAACAGGGTGTAGTTCCAAATATCCCTACATTTATTGTGAAAATGGATAATACTAAATGTGAAACATTAATTGATGATAATTCGATTTAGCATTATTTATTTTTAAGAGTTGAAAATATATTATTGAAACATATAGTTTCACAACTACTTAATAAGCCTTAGAGAAGGTTGCTATTCTAGACCTGTTCAAAAAAAGAGCTCATGTTCTATTATTATTATATGAAAACATTATTGACAATCATCAGACAACAATAATATCATCATATTTTCTGACTCCAAAATAAGCAAACTAGTCTGATATTTCAACATTTACAAATTCTAGGGTCAAATTCCTTTCATATCTACCTATCATTTTTCTATCACAAAATATGTAAATTTTATATTGGTTTAAATTTTGAATAAGTTTTGTATATCCTATATTTTAAACAGATTATTAATCTGAATATATACTCATGTTAGATTCATTATATTTTATTTGTAATTTTAATTGAAGAGTGTGAAAGTTGTCTTTATGAACTATTGTTTTATATATAGATATAAACTTGCTTCCCCTTTTTAATGGGTTACAGTCAGTTTAAAGTAACTACAGAATTATAAATAACTATATAATACATTTTATGACAATAAACAGTGTGCAGTGATGGAAGGCTGGTACATACACCAGCCTGTCACTGTCACCATCTGACCAGAGATGATATTCTGGGACATCTAACGGTGGGAAAACGCAGCACGATATAACCTGATGTATCACCATAAACCCTTGGATACTCAATATTAGAACAGCATCATAATAAATATATATTAATAAAATAATAAATATTTTTTTTTATTATTATTTT
Source organism: Cordylochernes scorpioides (assembly GCA_030710605.1). Classification (NCBI taxonomy): domain Eukaryota; kingdom Metazoa; phylum Arthropoda; class Arachnida; order Pseudoscorpiones; family Chernetidae; genus Cordylochernes; species Cordylochernes scorpioides. The sequence goes on along the minus strand of CP092876.1, from coordinate 68,033,372 downwards.
ATAAAATTGTAATAATTGAGTGGTTCTAACAAGGTTTATGTGATGACAAAGGAAAATGCTAGTAAATATATTTTAATAATGAAGACACAATGTTCCCGCGGTTAGTACTCCGTAGTGTCACACGATGTGAGTATGCAACAAGGATATTACATAAGATGTATGACCTCTACCTACATACACCGCAGTGCAGGAGCACTTTGGTGATAAAAGATGAATATGAAAATAAATAATATAAAAAAGATATGTACTATAATTATGTATTATAAATATAAATAATAAAAAATATATGTTGATAGAGGCGTTCTAAGTTCAAATACAAGTAGTGCCGCGTTTTTTTATTATTATTATTTTATAAAATTGTAATAATTGAGTGGTTCTAACAAGGTTTATGTGATGACAAAGGAAAATGCTAGTAAATATATTTTAATAATGAAGACACAATGTTCCCGCGGTTAGTACTCCGTAGTGTCACACGATGTGAGTATGCAACAAGGATATTACATAAGATGTATGACCTCTACCTACATACACCGCAGTGCAGGAGCACTTACACTTTCTCGGAATTTGGATTTTAATTCTCGAAAATTCAGAGTTATTCTCGTTTTCTTGGAGTCGTCAAACAGGCTAAACCATATATATATATATATATTTCTTGAATATTGAGCAATCCATATGAAATTACTAATTAAAAGACATATTTTGGATCTGAAATAAAACAAAAAAAAAACATTTTATTTTATATAAAATTCCAATATTTCAATAGGCTGTACGCCTAACTTCATTATATATCGTCGCGTGAAGGCATCGCGTGATCATCCAAAAGCATTTTTAAAAACAAGATGGATATAAACTGAGTTCTCCAGTTCTTGATGAAACTCCAAACGCTTTAAAGTAACTACAGAATTTTAAATATCTATATAATATATTTTATGACATTAAACAGAGCGTGCAGTGATGGAAGGCTGGTACATACCCTTGCCTCTCACTGTCACCATCTGACCAGAGATGACATTCTGGGACATCTAACGATGGGAAAACGCGGCATGATACAACCTGATGGCATCATGCCTGATGTATCACCATAGACACTTGGATAATCAAAATTAGATCAGCCTCATAATAAATATAAATGTATAAAAAAAAATACAAAATAAAATATAAATAAAAAATATATAATTTATATATATATATTAAAAAATAAATAAAACGACAATCTTGAATGCTACCTCAATAGAAAGAAGCATCAAAAGAAAAATGGAAATATGTATAATAAATGAAGTAAGGAATAAATAAATAAGGAACTAATTGAATATGTATTACCAAAAATGGCGCATCAAAAAAAGACGAATATAAAAATAAATAATATGAGGAAGATATAAAAATATATGAATATAAAAATAAATATATAAATTATAAAAAATATATATGTTGATAGAGGCGTTCTAAGTTCGAATCCAAGTAGTGCCGCGTTTTTTTTATTATTTATTATTTAGAAAAATTGTAATAATTGAGTTGTTCTAACATGGTTTATCTGATGAAAAAAGGAAAATGCTAGTAAATATATTCCAATTATTAAGACACAATGTTCCCGTGGTTAGTACTCCGGGATGCCACACGCTATGCAACAAGGATGTTACATATATGTCTGACCTACATTCCCCGCAGAGCAGAAATACTTATAATATCTCGGTATTTGGATTTTAATTCTCAAACATTCAGAGCTATCCTCGCTTTCTTGGAGTCTTCAAAGAGACCAAATCATATAAACGCATTTTTATTTATTTTTTATCATTACATATTTTCAGACTAATGTAGGTGGTAGTATTTTTTTTTTTGGATGAAGTTTGTAAGAATTGAAGATGATTTATTTTTTGTGTGGTATATGTGTATTATATTTGAGTTTAGAATTCAGCCTGTTTGTTGACTCCAAGAAAGTGAGGGTATCTCTGAATGTTTGAGAAATAAAATACAAATTCCGAGAAAATGTAAATGTCTGTGTGTCTGTGCACTGCGGGGAATGTAGGTTAGACATCTTATGTAGCATCTTTGTTCCATATCGTGTTACATCTTGTGTGATATCCCTGATTACTAACCGCCGGTTCAAAATCACTTTGTTAGGTACCGCTCAACAAGAGCAACCTAGTTTATGATAATTGAAACAGTGAATAATATGTGAAGGTTATTCACATATTAAACAAAATTTTAACGCGGGAGTTAATCCCGGTTCATGACTGTTGGGAATCGAGGGTGTTACCCACTCGTCCACCGACTTATGTATGATTACTAACCACCACTGGAAAACGCCTATTGACATTTATGCAATATTATTTAATAGTATTCTTCTTTTGTCACCAAATAAATACGATTAGAACCCCACAACGACAAATTAAAAAATATTACTATTTTCTATATATATTTATAAGTCAGTGTATGGATGTTTGTCGGCTATACACGTCCTCAGTTAGTACCTAATTCGGTTGATATTCTTACAAGACATAGAGTAAAAAAATATGTTTCTTGGCTAAAAATACGAAAATAAACTCTTCCGGATTTAATTCATTGTACTGATAAATTTGGGAGAGGTTTTTGTCGCATTTTTAGCCGAAAAAATAAAATTACTTCAGGTACTGGGTAAAACTATCGATTTTTAGTCAGAAAATGATGATGATGATAATATTGCTGTATCTTCGTTGATTGTTAGAAAAGTATTTTCGGTGAAAATTCCTTTAAGCAGACTAAGGCGAACTCAGATCGCCATTTTAAGTAGGCAGGACCAAAATATATTAGCAAAACATTCATTTGGGCAGAATACAGACGGAGCCAGGTCATCTCTATATATAAAATATCGCTTCTCGGGCTGTTGACTAAGATCATAGTATTTCTCTCTATATATATAAGTCAATTTTTTTTATATATTTATAAAAATCTCGATTTATTAGAGAATAAATATTTGCTCAAATATATTTTTTATCAAATATTCGTTAGGCAAACTATTTCAGGTTAAACTCGAGCCGGGTACATCTGCTATATACTATATATGTGAACTATGATTGAAATTGACATGTAATACACTCCTAGAATCCGGGGTACTTCAAGAGAGAGAGATTTGTACATGTATATAAACTTGTATTTAGTGATTATAAATTACTAAATAAACTAATGTTTTACAAACAAATCTTCAGTGTAAAGTTAACTTATAAATTCAAAGTCATAAACAAATATTTATATATTGTAATATATTTTGAGTGAATAATATATTTTATGACCCTCAAATGAAAGAGCATATTGCTATCCAAGCTTGCGTTATTTCATGGATGTCAGCATTTGCAAAGTAAGCATCAAAGTTTCGCTATCCGCGAGGTGTTCTTCTATTTGGAGTTGAACTGACACTGTTGTCTTCTTGAACAGTCTTTCTTGTGTGATGACATTCCATTTGCGAAACATCTTTTCCCTCTTCACGGTTTGAGGGAAATATTCTCCAATCATATCAGCGTAGAAGACAGCATTCTCTTTATACCACGAGCTCTCTGACTCCAGTTCATGTCGGATCCCTGTGGTGCTATTGGACATATAACTTGCTCTTTGGTTGAGATCCATTTCCATGAGATATTTTAGAATGGTTCATAACCTTTGCCTAGCTTGTGTTGATGGATTCTCAGGGCTTGCATCTTACAATTATCCCACCATATTAATAGATTCTGTGATGAATTTAGTTTAAGTGACTCAGGGTTAAAAAGAAGCAAATGTTTCACCATCAATTTCATAATATCTTTATAACTCTGATATCTTGTGAAAACTTCTTAATTTTCGTATATATACATAATTTATGTATATAATATTTTTTATTTGTTGTTTTAATGGAATAGAGTTAGGGTGGACTTTGAAATTTTCTTATATATTAATGACCAGACTTCGCCTGTGTTCTGTTCGATACATTGTTGAGCCAGATTGATTTGATATTGAAGAAACGGAAAAGAAATAACTTCCATCTCTATATATATGAGAAATTATGTGTACATATTTATATTAACACAAAGCAATAGCGCGCCATCTATCAGGAAAAACCTGGTTCCAAAAACAATTCCCCAAGATACATTGATACCATAACATAATTTTAATATAATTGTAAATTAACTATTGGATATACCCCCCATTTTCCATTATTGTAAATATTATGATCTATGTTGTCCTTTTTGAGCGACGGGTTGAAATAAAGTTATTTTGAACTGGATATTTTTAACTCTACTTAATCTCCCAATAAATATTAAGATATCTTCCACCCCCCCCCCCCCTATATCTTAATTTTTCATAATACCTGAAAAAGCGTTTTATGATTTTCAAAATGAAACACACACAAACAAAATGATTATAATAATAATCTCATGAATACTAATAAGAGAGATAATGATAAAATTATAATAAGTTCGCTTGACTCACTAAGGGAGAAGCCAGGCGATTCTGGGTCATTCAGAGTAAGTAATCTAATGATAACAATCTTATAACTCAAAAATATGCGAAATGGTTTGTTAATTGTTCAATTTCATTCTTTGAATAGCTTATATGCTAATCTATATATCCAACTACCTATATATGCAAAATTTTCAAATTGTTTATCCAGTAGTTTTGTTGGAGAAGAGTAACAAACATAAATCTACTTTGGACAAGAATAAGTTCAGTAAGGAGTGAATGTTTACCTTGTAAAAATTATTTTTACTGATGTTCGTTAGGTAAACTTTTTTTTTGAATAAAACTCGGGCGAAGCCAGGTATATTCTTCATAAAAATATACAGAAAAAAGGTTGCCCAAATTTTCTTTCTCACTATTCTTTATTCAATAAAAAAAAAAAAGACCCACTCAGAGCGGGCAGTTCCCAGTATTGAGCGATCATCAAAGGACCACCGAAGGATCCAACTTCACGCTCAGGGAAAGGCCCCCCCCACCTACTCATCGCGGGTGGCGTCCCGTCGAATTTCGGTTATCGAACTGCGTACGAAACTTTAGAAATGATCCCTTGAAGTAAGGTCATTCAACTTTCTCAGTTTCCAAATAACTTTATTAGGTGCCGCTCAAAAAGAGCAACCTAGATCATTATATTTACAATATACTGAGGGGGATTGTTAAGTACAGGGGTTCATTTACAATTATAATTTATAATGATGTCGTTGGGTCCGGATTCTCAGGTCTTTGGGGATATTGTTCTTGAGAAGGTTTTTTCTGGCTTGTTTGATATTCAAGGTGGGTTTGTTTTCCTTTTTTTCAACTTTTCGTCATTCTGGCTTAATTGATAGAGAATTTGTCAAGGTTTTAAATTTCTTATTTTCCTTTTTCCGCATTTGTAGTTTGTGGCTTCCTTAAAGGTGGGGTTTTCTTATTTTTCGGATTTTTCGTAGAATTTAAATGATTTTCTAATAATGTAGTCATTGATGTTTTCGATATTTAGATCGTTCCTGAGGATTGTGTTCCGAACGAACCAGGGTGGAGACATGATTTTTCTGCTCATTTTATTTTCGAAGACTTCTAGCTTTTTAAGGATGGTCTTATGTGCTGTCATAAAATGTGGTGGCCATATATGAGTATTGGTCTTATTATTGATGTGTAAACGGTTCTTTCGAAACGAAAATATAATTTGCTTTTCCGTCCTAGAAGTAGGGATAATCGGTGTTGGGCAGCTTTCGCCAAATTAATTCTGTTTTCGGTGTGTTTTTTGAAGGTTAGGTGCTCGTCTAGGGTCATCCCTAGGTATCGGATGTTCTCTTTCCATTTAATATTGTCTTCAAAAACAAAAAGTTCATCTAAAGGTTTCTTAATTTTGTCTTTTTTTCTGGAAAATATTGTTGCTCCACTTTTTTAGGGGTTCATTGTGACTCGTCATTCTTTACACCAGAGCGTGGAAAAGATGCTGGCCTCTTCAAGTTTCATGTGGAGTTTGTCGAAGTCGTATGTCGAGGCCAAAATGGCGGTATCATCGGCAAATAGGTGTAAGGAGGTGTCTTCAATACAGGGGAAGTCATCTATATATATGTCGAAAAAGGTTGGTCCTGTGACCGATCCTTGAGGGACCCCAGCAAGGATGTTCCTAGCTGTTGAAAGTTCGTCTTTGACTCGTACCTTGAATGTTTTATTTGTTAAGAAATTTTGCGTTATTTTTATGATGTCTCCAGGAAGGTGCTTTTTGCACATTTTGTAGAGAAGGGCTTCGTGCCAGACTTTATCGAATGCTTTGGCAATATCGAAGAATACGGCTCCTGTTATTTGGCCTAGGTCCATGGCTTTTCTTATTTTTTCAGTGACAACAACTAGCTGGTGCAATGTTGAGTGTTTGGCTTGGTAGCCAAATTGTTCAGGTCTGAGTGGAATCTTTTCTTCTAGGGATTTTCGGAGTCTTCTCAAAACAATGGTAACAGCGAAATGGGCCTGTAGTTTGTTGGTTCATGCATGGATTTTCCTTTTTTAAGTATGGGACAGATAATGGACGTTTTCCATCTCTCAGGGAAGTGGGCAAGTTGCAGTGAGGCGTTAAAGATTTCGGCTATTGATGCTAGTATATGATTAGGGAGCAGTTTGAGAGCTTCATTAGGCAATTCGTCGATTCCGGGAGCTTTTTTATTTGGTAGATATTCAATAATAGCTTTTATTTCACCAATGTTTGTTGGTTCTAGTCCTGCTTCTTTATTTTTTTCATTTATGAGTTCACACGTTTTATGTATGTACGAGTAGGTTTGGAGTGGGATGTATAGGGATTGGGGGTGAACTGTTTTTCATAGTTGTTGGCAAATAATTCAGCTGCTTCTTCTGTGGTTAGTGTCTGCCCATTGTTTGTCTTCAGTGTTATTTCTTGTTTTTCAGAGTTGGATAATCGTTTGATGGCTTTCCATATGGTTTGGTCCGTGACTTTCAAGTTTTCGATAAAGTGGTCCCAGCTGGTGTTATAGTGCTCTCTTGTAAGTTTCTGTGATTCTCTCCCGGGCCGTCATGTAGGCTGATTTATCTCGGGGGTCGCAGGTTTTTTTCATTTTTTTTCTTAGTCTGTTGGTGGATTGTATTTTTTCTTTAATGTGAGGTGGATATCTTCGTTCTAGTTCCGGGTCCTTATATTTTGTTGAATCTTTCAAATTTTGCACCATTTGTTCTTCAATGTGTGTAATGGCCTCGTCTATTTTTGAAGATGTGTCTAGGATCAGTTCAGGAGGTTCAGCGATTTCCATTTTGTACTTGAATAGGGCCCAATCTGTAATTTTTATTTTTGTATTTGAGTAGGAGATTTTTTGAAATCCTGTAGCACAAGTAGTGTGTACTGGGAGATGATCAGAGGTTAGTTCATGCAGGACTTTAGAGTATGCGCTTTGGGAGATGTTTTTGTGCACGGCGATGTCAATGATGTCTGGAGTTGAGTCATGAGTAGGTTCGTCAGGGTAGCTCACATCTAGGTCCATAACGTTGATTGCGTTTTGGTGCCTTCTTCCACTTGGGTGGTGGAACCCCAGGCAGGATGTTTGCAGTTTAGGTCCCCTGCTATGATGGTCTGTGTGTCCGTTGAAAAAATGTTATAGATATCGGTTTGATCTAGATAGGTGTTTGGTGGTTTGTAGCACGAATACAGGTTCATATTTAACCCGTTTTTGTTTTTGATTGAAATTTCTGTGGTTTCCAGGCTTGAGGTGGTGGCATGAATAGGTGCATGGCTGTACTTATTGTGGATGAATATGGCAGTTCCACCACCTTGTCCGGTTAGTCTGTCGTTGAGGAGGGTGATGAAGTTTCGAATCTTCATTTATGGCACGGCTTAAGCCAGGTTTCTGACACTAGTGCGATGTCGATGTCGTGATAGTTCGTTTTGAGTTTGGGGCACTCTATTTATCTTTCTGCATAGTGGGCAACCACGCCAACTTGCTGTGTGCTGACCCTGGCAGTTTGCACATTTAGGTGGGGCTTCTTTTTCTTTGGTGCATTCGGATGTGAAATGATTTTCTCCACATTTTACACATTTGGGAGTTTCCCTGCATTCAAACTGAGAGTGCCCAAAGTTTTGGCACCTATGGCATTGTCCGGGGCCTTTGGGAGCCCTGTAAGCTTCGACGTTGCACTTCATGTCGCATAGATCTGTGATATTGTAAATTTCTTTATTGCTTGCAGTCTTAGGAAGGGTTACCTGGATTAGTGGTAGCTCCTCCTTTGTTCTTGAATTTCGTAATCTTGCAAGTTTGGACATCTCGAATCCCTTGTTTTCCAGATCCTCTTGTATTTCGGGGATGGTGATGCAGCGGTTGAGACCTCTGACGACCACTCTAAGGCACTTTTCGTCGTCTAGGATCTTGAAATGGAAGGTGTAGTGGCGATCTTCCAGCCACTTGGTAGCTGTCCGGTATTCTGATGTTGTGTGAGTCTGAACGTTGATGTATTGACCTGATGTGTAAAATTCTGGCTTTTGTTTGGTGCTACTTCGATTTCCATTTCGATTGTTTCTGCTTCATGAGGTTTCTCTGGCTGTTTATTTTGTAATTTTGGCTCAGGATTACCTTGTGACCTTTGGTTGGAGCACCTGGTTGTTTTTTGCGTTGTTGTTTCTTTTGCGGCTATTGGTGATTTTTCTCTTGGGCGCTTCGCGGGAGCTTTTGTAGTATTGTGATCTAGGTAGTTTGAGCGCAGTTCGCACAGTTCCCTTTCGTAAAAGTCAATAAAATTTATTAGCTCGGTAAAGGTGGTTTCGACCGCGCCGGAGTATTTCTTCAAAGCTTGAGAATCTTCTTCATTTTTTAATTCTGGACATTCTGGAAGTTTCCAAATTGAATATTTACGGGTACCTACCGGTATTTGGGGTTGGTAAAATTATTGTTGGGGGCTTCTGGTGCAGGGAGGTCTTCCATGGTTCGGGGTTTTCGCGTGGGACTCGAATTTATTCTTCTACTTTCTCAGGTTCTGGTTCAAATTCACATAAATAGGTACCGCTCAGCAAGAGCAACCTAGTTCATGATAATTGAACAATGAATAATATGTGAAGGTTATTCACATATTAAACAAAATGTTAACGCTAGATTCAATCCCGGTTCATGATTGTCGGGAATCGAGGGTGTTACCCACTCGTCCACCAACTTTTAAGGGCATTTAATATTTGTTCAAACTATTCACTATTGAATACTTAACATTAGTTTATTGGTATTTCTAATGTAAGCAAAGTTTGTGAGACTTTAAGGTTCTTGCATTTTTATTTTTAAAAATATATAAAAATAATGACTCTTTCTTTCTTGTACTGCCCTCTATCGATTAAAAATTTATATTTATATATATTGCTAGCAGAGTGACCCGGGCAACGCCCCGGGTTTACCAGAAGGGCCTGTATAGACATACAGTCTACTCTCGTTATAACGCCACCATCCGGATTTTGCAAAAAAGCGGCGTAAGGCGAGGGTGGCGTTGTATCGAACACGTTTAAAATGTGAAATTTAAAGATACAATAAATTATTTATAACAATTACTAAAACAACTTATAACCTAAGTCAATATATAGAATGCCGGCATTAATTAATTAATATGACAAATTGTAATAATTAATTTATTTTTATTCATTAAAAAGTAATTACATTTTCTTGAAGAAGTATGTGATCACAACTTGTGTTTTCCCTCCCTCACTTATGGCATAGACACGGCGTAACAAATCCGCAGATAGATTGACGTCGTCAGATGTTGCTCTCTTGGAGTGCTCAAGAAACAACAAAACTGTCTCAGCAGCTGTTCTGGCTTCCCTTAACGATGGTAGGCGCTGGGTCACTGTTGCATCATCATCCTCGCCAAGTTCTTCTTTCGCTGTAACAGTGGACACCAGAAAATTGTCATCTGTTAGCTTCATTTCCGCCTCCTGGGAATCATCAACCAGTTGAAACTCCCTTTCAGTCATCAAATTCTCTGGTGTAAGAGCGAAGATGTCGCGAATGCGATCGAGCAGATTTCCATAATTAAGAGGCTCAACTGCAGCAGTAGAAGTGAAGCGAATATGTGTGATCCCAGCAGTTGCTGATGGAATCAGGGCTCACAGAATCCCAAGCCATTTTACAATAGCGCACAGCGTAATCCAGACGTAATTCTGTGGGTAGATGGGCATCCGCCAATTCCACCATTTTCTGGAGTTGAAACTTGCGATATTGAGCCTTGAAACTTTTGATGATGCCACTATCCAGTGGTTGCAGACTGGCAGTCATATTTGGTGGAATTAAGTGTATCTTTATGTTGCTGAGACCATCATTAGGGACGCAGTGAGACTTTATCTAACAACAGTAGGATACGACGTCCTTCAGAGACAAGCTGCTTGTTGAACTGCAGTAGCCATTCTTGAAAGATGCTAGAGGTCATCCATGCTTTGCTGTTAGATGTGTAAGTGCAGTAGAAGTGTGGACTAAAGTTTCTGAAGCATCGAGGCTTTGCCGATTTTCCAATAATCAGCAATCGCCGCTTGTCTGTTCAAGTAGAGTTGCAGCACAGTAGAACAGTGATTCGTTGCTTCATCCTTTTGACACCACGGCAGTTTTCATCTTTGTGAGCAAGTGTTCGGTCAGGAATGAGCTGAAAAAATAATCCTGTTTCGTCTGCATTGTATATGTTAGCTGGATCATATCCGGAGTTCGCCAGAATACTGTTCAAATTTGCAAGATGTTCATCAATGATAGCTGGAGAAATCGATGCGCCTTCACCACAGAGCCGTCGTTGCGAAATATGGAATCTCCCTTTAAATCGCTGCAGCCACCCACTGCTGTACGCGAAATTTTCTGGTACGTCCAAATGCTCGCCAAGTTTTTTGGCCTTTTCTCTTAAGAGATCATCAGTAATAATAATATTATTGGCACGCTTTTGGGTAAACCAGTTGAAGAGAGCGTCTTCCAAGTCACTAAATTTTCCGACTCTTTGTCTCTTTGAAGAAACAACACTATAATTTTCCCACTTCTCAGCCTGAGTGAGAATATTACGGACAGTTGTACAGTTGTTCGTGGAAGTGAGAAACTGAGAAACGTTTTCCAATCTCATTCTTCGACATCGTAGGGTTATTTCTTGCCAACTGGCATATCTCCTTCTTCTTTTCGATGGTGATCGACTCACGTTTACGCTTTTGGGAACTCATGATACGACAATAAAGTTGTTGTGTTGACGTTAGCAAAGGATGAAGCGACTGTGTATGTCCCAGGAACAAGCAGGAAAAGGGTCTTCTGGCTGTTCACACAATCTGTTATCTGTTGTGTCAACAGCAAACAAAGTCCGGCGCCGTTGGCGTAAAAAAATGCAAGAAGGGGGAGCGGGGGGGGGGGGTGAGGGACGTTGTGAGCGGCGCTATAACGAGTGGTTTTGCTACTTGGGATACGAAAAATCAGCGGCGGAAGGCGAACAGCGAGGGAGTGGCGTTATATCGAGAAAAATACATTGATGTCGATTGGGACAATACGAAAAAGCGGCGTAAGGCGAGGGTGGCGTTATATCGAGTGGCGTTATAACGAAAGTAGACTGTATTAAGATTATAGATGGTGGCTTGAAAATTGCAATGGGAATAATATGATTTTCTAGAGGCAGCATATCAAGTATAACGATGAGTAAAAGTACTTTCTAAGTGAAGTGTATGCATTCAGTCAGATCTTATATATTTTTATATCAAAATAAAAATGCAATCATATCATCAAAAACAAACCTTAAAAGAAAAACAACATATTAGACAGCACAGTGCAAAAATGTAGAAAATTAATGTAATAGGTGATGAAATAAGTAAAATATATACCAAAAACAAAATAATTTCGAGGTGAGAAACTATTTTATATATACAATAAAACCTCATTAATTAAACACACGATAATTTGACTATGTGTTGATGTCTAGACATACGGCCAAAATTCGAATTATAAACTGTAATTCGACACTATCGATAATTTGACTATTTTAAAATTGAGAAAACACTGACTCCTGTTTAGTAAGTAATTTCAGTTAAGAAACTAGAGGAATTGGTGAAAATTTAAATAAATATATTCAAAGTAGAAAGTTATTTTTAAAGTGACAAAGAAAATTTAATAAATTAGAAAATAAAATTGCAAACAGCACAACTATATTGCAGATAAGAAAACATGTAAAAGGATAAATTTATTCAGAGGACCAAAATAAAAACTAAATTTCTAGTTAAACAAGGTAATATGACCAAATTCAATTGTATCCAGTGCATAAATGCAGAAAATTAATGTATAAAATAATGATTAAATGGAGGAAATACCAAAAATAAAAATAATTGAAAATAGTTTATTAGCTAACAAATAATACAAAAAAACCTTTCAGGTGAGAAACTATAGGCAATGGTAAAAGGTCATATAAATTAATCTATCTATATATATATAAATGAATGTATGTGTGTGTGTGTCCTTTATGCCTGACTAAATCACTCATTGGAAAGCCATGAAACTTTGGGAAGTTATTTAGTATAGTACTGGGAAGGTTTCTAGCAAATAAAATTTTTGAAATAACTTTTCGCCTAAAAATAATCAAGATAAATATTCTAATTTATCTGTTATAATTCAACAATCTGCTCTAAATATTATAATGATGATACGATGATTATGTAATTTAGAAAATTAGGAAAGGCAGAATTCAGGATGACACGGCAATTTATTTTGAGACAATAATAATGATACAATTCCAAGGCAAGATACCATTCCGTTAACTTCCAATTACCGAGGGAACTAATTAATATTGATTTTTTATTTATGCTTATGAGGTGATACAGCAACGTCTTTACAATAAGAGAGGAGACAAAATGAATCTTATATATTTTTATATCAAAATAGAAATGCAATCATATCATAAAAAACAAACCTTAAAAGAAAAACAACATATTAGACAGCACAGTGCAAAAATGTAGAAAATTAATGTAATAGGTGATGAAATAAGTAAAATATATACCAAAAACAAAATAATTTCGAGGTGAGAAACTATTTTATATATACAATAAAACCTCATTAATTCAACACACGATAATTTGACTATGTGTATATATTGATTTTATTCAACTTATCGAGTATTTATCAAGGGACCGGGAAAAAATGTTTACTTTATCGAGAGATTCGTTAGACAATCCTTTACTCGGGTAAAACCCGGGCGAAGCCGGGTACATCCGCTAGTATATATATAAATATTAGTGTACGTGTGTCTGTCTGTCCTTTATGCCTGACCAAACAACTCATTGGAACGCCATGAAACTTTGGGAAGTTATTTAGTATAGTACTGGGAAGGTTTCTAGCAAATAAAATTTTTGAAATAACTTTCGCCTGAAAATAATCAAGATAAATATTCTAATTTATTTGTTATTTACCCGAGTGAATGTTTGTCTAACGAACATTTGTTAAAACAATTCTCTATAAACTTATAAAACGTACTCGGCTTCGCCCGGGGTTTTACCCGAGTAAAGGTTTGTCTAGCGAACATTTGTTAAAACAATTCTCTAAAAACTTATTGAAAAAAAAGATATATTTTGATAATTTGAAACTCGTAAATTTGAATCTCTCGATAAAGTGAACATTTTTTTTCCCGGTCCCTGTGGGCCGTGTCATCCTGAATTTTGTCTTTCCTAATTTTCTACATTAGAAAATCATAGTTTTATCTAGTGAACATTTTTTCTCGTGTCACATTGCCGTGTCATCCTGAGATAATCTTACTTTTGATAAATAATATTTAAGATAACAAACTTAGTGATAAGAAAACTTGTTATCATCGTCACAATGGGGGCGCTGCTTGCGAGTTAAATATACAAATCTGCAAATAACTCTAAGGATATTCAAGATATTCATGAAATTATTTTTCAAAAACCTTCCCGGTGATATACCTAATAATATCCCAAAATTTCACGGCGATTGGATGTATGGTTTTTGAATCTATAGAGTACAGACAAACAGACAGACAGACAGGCATTCAATTTTATATATATAGATAACAAACTTAGTGATAAGAAAACTTGTTATCATCGTCACAATGGGGGCGCTGCTTGCGAGTTAAATCTACAAATCTGCAAATAACTCTAAAGATATTCAAGATATGCATGAAATTATTTTTCAAAAACCTTCCCGGTGATATACCTAATAATATCCCAAAATTTCACGGCGATTGGATGTATGGTTTTTGAATCTATAGAGTACAGACAAACATACAGACTGACATTCAATTTTATATATATAGATAATTCAACAATCTGCTCTAAATATTATCATGATGATACGATGATTTTGTAATGTAGAAAATTAGGAAAGACGAAATTCAGGATGACACGTCAATTTATTTGAGACAAGAATAAAGATACAATTTTAAGGCAAGATACTATTCCTTTAACTTCCAATTACCGAGGGAACCAATTAATATTGATTTTATTCAACTTATCGAGTATTTTTAAAGAGACCGGGAAAAAATGTTCACTTTATCGAGAGATTCGTTAGACAAACCTTTACTCGGGTAAAACCTGGGCGAAGCCGGGTACGTCCGCTAGTTTGAAATAAAAAATTGCAAGCAACAAACTATAATACAGATATGACCTCATATTGAAGGAATAAATTCACCTAAAAGTTCTCATTAAAAACTACATTTCTAGTCTATATATATATATATATATATATATATCAATTGAAAAAGCCCTGTAAGATTTATATATGAATAAAACAAAGCATCAAGGGCTGCGTTTCTTTATTAAAACAAATATATTCGAGCTTTCGGGCACATACGCCCTTCTACAGGAATTAATAAACAATAATCCAACTAGTTTGAAATAATATTTATATTTAAATTTAACGTGCATATCCACGATACACGTGCATTTCAATTTGCAAGGTATCCCATCAGCCATGTGATATCTTATACTGTGAATGAATTATTTTTATCTTATTTTATTTAAGTCTATTGAATTATATGCTTCTGGTAAATCAATTCTGCGATTTATACTGTTATATTGTTTGGACACTATTGCTTCAATTATTAATCTTTGAAATTTATTATTAATATTGTTATAATGTACTTTAGGTTCATTTAAGTTAAGATTCCCAACATCTTAGCCTCACTCAACAATTATAACAATAGCTTACGTTTCACTATAGAAAAAGAAGATAATTGCACATTGCCATTTTTAGATATTAAAATAATTAAAATAGACAATAGATTGCAAACAACAGTTTACTACAAACCTTCATTCACCCCCAATTATATAAAATTTTATTCATTCTGCCCCATTAGTCATAAAATTAACACAGTAAAAACATTAACTAAAAGAATTTATACTCATTGTTCTTTAAATCAATACAAAACGCAAGAAACGCAAACCGTTATCAATAATTTGACATCAGCTGGTTATCCCAAAACATTTATTTTAAAACATTTCTATCAGGCACAGGTCACATCTAACATGTCAGCACAAAAAACTAAAATATATAGGCAGAATTGTTACATCCCATATTCCCCGAAATCCATCCACATTTCTAGAACACTAGATAAATATGGAATAAAAACCTTTTATAGCAACTCTCCCAACTTATCAGATATCTTAAGAAACCCGATTACAAAAAACAGGCAAACTGAATATATATCAAGCAGAAAAGAGGTAATTTATTCTATAGAATGTAATAATTGTAATGCCAAATATGTAGGAGAAACGGGAAGAAAATTGCATAATAGAATCATTGAACACAGAAGAAACATAAACAGAAATGACCCATTATCATTAATAGTACAGCACTCCAATTCAACAGGACACACATTTAACTTAAATGAACCTAAAGTACATTATAACAATATTAATAATAAATTTCAAAGATTAATAATTGAAGCAATAGTGTCCAAACAATATAACAGTATAAATCGCAGAATTGATTTACCAGAAGCATATAATTCAATAGACTTAAATAAAATAAGATAAAAATAATTCATTCACAGTATAAGATATCACATGGCTGATGGGATACCTTGCAAATTGAAATGCACGTGTATCGTGGATATGCACGTTAAATTTAAATATAAATATTATTTCAAACTAGTTGGATTATTGTTTATTAATTCCTGTAGAAGGGCGTATGTGCCCGAAAGCTCGAATATATTTGTTTTAATAAAGAAACGCAGCCCTTGATGCTTTGTTTTATTCATATATATATATATATATCTATATAAAATATATATATATATATATATATATGAAATTGAATGTCTGTCTGTGTGTGTGTACTCTATAGATTCAAAAACCATACATCCAATCGCCGTGAAAATTTGGGATATTATTAGGTATATCCCCGGGAAGGTTTATGAAAAATAATTTCATGAATATCCTTAGAGTTATTTGCAGATTTGTAGATTTAACTCGCAAGCAGCGCCAACATTGCGACGATGTTAACAAGTTTTTTATCTATAAGTTTTATTATCACTAAGTTTATTATCTTAGAGATTATTTATCAAAAGTAAGATTATCTCAGGATAACACGGCAATTTATTTGAGACAAGAATAATGATACAATTCAAGGCGAAGATACTATTCCTTTAACTTCCAATTACCGAGGGAACCAATTAATATTGATTTTTTTTCAACTTATCGAGTATTTTTCAAGAACCCGGGAAAAAATTTTCACTAGATAAAACGATGATTCTGTAATGTAGAAAATTAGGAAAGACTAAATTCAGGATGACACGGCACACAGGGACCGGGAACAAATGTTCACTTTATCGAGAGATTCAAATTTACGAGTTTTAAATTATCAAAATATATCTTACTTTTTTATAAGTTTTTAAGAGAATTGTTTTAACAAATGTTCGTTAGATAAACCTTTACTCGGGTAAAACCTCGGGCGAAGCCGGGTACATCCGCTAGTTATATATATATGTGGGTTAAATTTGAACGTATTCTATCCAAAGTTCGCACATGTTAAAAAGCCACATAAAGCTTTCAATGTGTAAACAAAGGCATTCGTAGCAAGATACCTACTCAGGCAAAGGTTTGGCCTTGAGCTCTATTTATAGTTATAGCAAAGGCCAACCTTAGTGGTAACTGAAGCCTCTTCAAAATGAAAGGAAGGATGTAAAGACCTTACCTGTTTGGTAAGCAATTCAGCACTTTTTCATTAATCTCTAATGAGCTACCAACAGTTTCCAAAGGGAAATGCAGGGCTGAATAGTTAGGCCAGACAATATAATAATATATTCTGTAGGAACAAGAAAAAAAAGCATTTGCCAAAGATATGAACATTGGGGGAAAATAATAAAATACTTTAAAATGGAGCTAAAAATATATTATTGAATAAAACAACTCTAGCTACGAAAAAAAGCTGAATCAAAGACTGCAACAAAAGCTACACTCACAATTATAACAATATTCGACCACTCTAGCTGTTATCTGAAAAAAAAAAAAGTTATTGCAAAAAAAAAAACTATATGAAAGAAATCAACAATTAAATCAGAAAAGGGACCAAAATATCTTTATTTACGGGGCTACTAAGGAATCAGAAAACAAAAATATCAGGTTTTAAAAATAAACAATTCGATGATAATATATAAAAATAAGATTAATAGCAAATAAGATGAGCAACATTTGAAGGCAAAAAAATCTACGATTGCAAAATCAATAAATTAAAAATGAATAAATTTATTAACATTTGAAAAATAAAAAAAAACAATAATTTGGTGGAAAATTTGGTGAATATCAATAGATGGCTATTTATAATTAAGTATCTCTGCAGGAGATAGCTTCAAACTTTACAACTGGAAACTCTGTTAGCCTATTATCTATATAGAAGATTTTGTAATAAAGGACAATGATAAAATATCATTTAAATTTTATAGCGATATAAAATTTCTTTCAGTTCATATATATAAAGCGAAACATAAGGAAGTTGTACCTTTTAGCATGTATATCGGGATTCAGACAATAACTCAGAAATATATTTGATACGCAGTGACTTTTATTGAAGACACTCAAGATAACAAAAAATGACCGGCGCAACATTAAAATGTGAAACTTCCTTAAGTTTTGTCCATGAGTGTAAATCCGGCTTGCAAAAAAAAGTTTTTCTATTTTTATATATGTCTGCAAAATTATAAAAATCGCTTTCATATAATAATTATATAAAATAAAAATTGTGTTGAGCATAAAATATAATCGTTCTCAAAAGTTTTGAACCCATATTTTTTCTCGCATAAATATAAAATATTTTGATCGAACCATTGAGCTGAAATCAAATTGGCATGTTGATGTGAATACTAACTCAATGCCTTCTTACCAACTTCCTTGCTGTGCTAAAATAGGATCTTACCAAGATATAAAGTCTGAATTATTAAAAATTTTGATAAACATGATCTAGATTAAGAAGTAGAAACTGTCAACCGGCGGGTTGTTCAACTTCGTTTTATAAACGACCCCACATAAAAATTTTTAAATATTTTTCAAGCCGGGCCTTTAGAAACCAGAGAAGATTATTTATTTTTGCATATTGAAAATCGTTTAAAATATTTTAACATGATGGACCTAAGATTTCAAAGTGTGTTCTCCACATGTGGCCACCATTCCTTACTGCCTCTTGTCATTCAGCTACAACCACAAATCTGTGAAAATATATAATCGAAATCATTTGTATCTAAAAAATATACAGTAGAACTACCTCCCTGTGAAGGACACCTAATTGCAGAGCCAAACTGTCCTTTGACACAGAAAGTGTCCTCTTATTATAGAAGAGTTGCTAAACAGTAATGTTTTTTAAATGTTTTAAAAACACTCAAATGATGATGATAATAATAATGATATAGTATATATATATATATATATATATATATAGTGTAAAACCTATATAATAAAAATATAATAGTGATTCTATATTTAAAATTTAAAGAGTAAACTGATGAGAATGATAATTTATATCAAGTAGATTTGATTAGATTAGCAAGCTAAATCCAAATTAATTATAAAAATAAATAGTTGTTTAGTTTTATAGTTTAGTTTTGTATTAAAATTATCTTTATTACTTTGATTATTTAAATTCAAATTATAAAATTTGTAAATTGTTATTATTTAATAGAGAGATAAAAAAATCCTTACTTCTTACACATCATCCATATATATTTATAGTTAATAACAATACAATTTAACAATGTAACGTCTTTTGCAATCGGCTGTTACCCGTCATTTAGACATACTCTAATTTATATATAGAATAATAGAAGTGAGAATATACACTCCGTGACATTGAAAATGGAACACCAAGAAATAGTGGCCAGAAAGTGATGAAACTCGGCAGACAGAGAGAGACAGGGACGAACAATAAGTGATCTTTATTTCAAAATGATAGTCATAATACAAAGCGAGAACGGCGTCGGCTTAGTAGCAAGTAGGACCACCGCGGACGGCGATGCACGCAGCAACACGTCTAGGTAGAGAGTCAATCAGAGTACGGATGGCGTCCTGAGGGATGGCTCTCCATTCCCTCTCAACCATTTGTCACAGTTCGTCTTTTGAACGCGGCTGTGGCAAGGCATGCAAACGGCGTCCAATTATGTCCCAGACGTGCTCGATTGGTGAAAGATCAGGAGAGTACGGTGGCCAGGGAAGCATCTGTACATCTTGCAGAGCTTGTTGGCTAATGCGAGCAGTATGCGGTCGGGCGTTATCCTGCTGATAAAGGGCATTGGGTACCCCCTGAAGGTAGGGGAGTGTCACCGGTCGCAGCACATCATCAACATATCGTTGGGCCGTCATAGTGCCCTGAACACGAAGTAAAGGTGACCTGGAATCATACGCGATTGCCCCCCAAACCATGATTCCACGTTGTCGCACGGTGGGGCGTTCCACAATTGCTGCCGGATTGGACCTTTCGCCACGTCGACGCCACACGCGTACATGGCGACTATCACTGGACAAGCAGAAACGCGACTCATCTGAGAACACGACCCTGTGCCATTCCGTCATCCACGTCGATCTAGCCCGGCACCATTCCAAACGTTGGCGCCTATTCGGTGGGGTCAATGGCAGTCTTCTTAGCGGACGGCATGAGTGCAAGCCATTAGCAACCAATCGACGGGAAATGGTTCTGGTCGAGATGGAATGATCTAGGGTGTCTTGCA
Source organism: Cordylochernes scorpioides (assembly GCA_030710605.1). Lineage (NCBI taxonomy): Eukaryota > Metazoa > Arthropoda > Arachnida > Pseudoscorpiones > Chernetidae > Cordylochernes > Cordylochernes scorpioides. The sequence goes on along the minus strand of CP092876.1, from coordinate 68,013,287 downwards.
CATGTTGCAGGATGGCGGTACAAGTGGCTTGTGGGGCCGCCACTGCTTGTCGAAGGATACGCCGATACACACGTGCTGACGTCACTCTGGTTGCACCGACATTCCTATAAATTGCCACATTTCCTTGTTTCAACCATCTTCTCCACAGTCGGTGCACCGTGGACGCACCAAGGTGTGTATCAGCTGCGATTTGACGTATGGACCAACCTGCCCTTTTCAGTCCGATCACCATGCCCCTCGTAAAAGCGTCTGTCTGCTTGAACTGCCTCCGTTTACGATGACCTGGCATTCTCTGTTATTACACGTGTCTTTTGACACAAGAACAAAATTTCTACAATGATTTTCCTTGAAGAAATAACGACACGAATACTGTCCTTTCTGCAAGTTCCTTCCCTTATATCTTACTCCATGTGCGCACGAGAGCTGCGCATTTTACATCATTTGCATAACTCGGTTAGGCGCGTCTACCCTGAAATTTGCATAATTTTCTGGCCACTATTTCTTGGTGTTCCATTTTCAATGTCACGCAGTGTATTTAATAGTATAAATTTTAGTAGTTATAGAGAGAGAAAAGAGAGAAAGAAAGAACCATGCACTTTTTTCAAACTAATAATTTCAAACTAAAAATTTTTTAAAATAATTTTTTAATTTTTTTATTTTATAATATGAATAAATCTAGTTGTATTTATTAGTATATCTATAATATGAATTAACTTTTGTTATAAATTTGGTTATTATGTTTTGAAACCCTAATGGTAGACCAGACCTATACAAAAAAAAATTAAAATGAATTAATTAGTGGAAAGAGAAATCTGCTGGACCGGAGATTTTCAAATAGAAATCCAGCGACATTTCACTCCTGCTCTATGATGCCATAGATTTCTCTTCGACCGGATTTTATGTGTTAATATTAAGTTGTTTTAGTGAAACATTTATATGCATAGATTTAACAAATACAAGTGTTAAGAATTTTAACTGTCACCTACCTCATCTGTGACGCCTTCTTCTGTAAACAGCTATTTCTAGTTAACATCTGTTGCGGGGGGGACACATGTTCGTCCCTTCAAAATTAGCCTGCTTTCTCAGAAATTTCAGATCAATAAGACAACTGAAGAAGAAAGAAAATAGATAAGGGAAGAAAGTTAATCTTTATAATCTTTACAGTTAGTTATATTAATATAACTGATTTAATTATTATTTATCTTTTAATTTTCCTTTAAAAAGGTAAATTATTAGATGATTAATAAAGCTATTAATTTTGAAAATTCATTTTTATTTAATTTCCATTTTCCTCCCCAGAAATTGGAGATTAATTAAAATGAATTCTATATAAAGTGTTGTGAAAAATTTTTTAAATTAGTTATATAATTTAAGTTTAATTAACTGTTAAAGATTATAAATTTGTATTAGTTATTATTGAGAGAAATTATAAAAAGTTGATTTAATAAATGGATATTTCCATTTATTTTTTTAAAAGTATTTTATAATTGACATACTGTTGAAATATTTTACTTGTTTAATACTAAATTTGTTTTTAATAAATTCCATGTTTAAATTTTTAACATCTATGAATTTTTTTAATATATTATTTATTCTATAATATATATATATATATATACTAGCGGATGTGTACCCGGCTTCGCCCGGGTTTTATCCGAGTGAAAGTTTGCCTAACGAATATTATATATTATGAAGTATAATAAACAATGCTAAAGATTAGTTTTAATTATTAATCAAGATTGTGTGTGAATATGTGAGAAAGATGTAATATCGTAGATAAGTTGAATAAAATCAATATTAATTGGTTCCCTCGGTAATTGGAAGTTAAAGGAATAGTATCTTGCCTTGGAATTGTATCATTATTTTTGTATGGATGTACCCGGCTTCGCCCGGGTTTTACCCGAGTAAAGGTTTGTTTAATGAATATCTCGATAAAGTGAACATTTTTTCCCGGTCCCTTGAAAAATACTCGATAAGTTGAATAAAATCAATATTAATTGGTTCCCTCGGTAATTGGAAGTTAAAGGAATAGTATCTTGCCTTTGAATTGTATCATTATTCTTGTCTCAAATAAATTGCCGTGTCATCCTGAATTTTGTCTTTCCTAATTTTCTACATTACAAAATCATCGTATCATCATGATAATATTTAGAGCTGATTGTTGAATTATAACAGATAAATTAGAATATTTATCTTGATTATTTCTAGGCGAAAAGTTATTTCAAAAATTTTATTTGCTAGAAACCTTCCCAGTACTATACTAAATAACTTCCCAAAGTTTCATGGCGATCCAATGAGTGGTTTGGTCAGGCATAAAGGACAAACAAACAAACAGACACACACACATACATTCATTTTTATATATATAGATAAAATTAACTCTGTTGATTTTTTTGTATTTTATAGATAACAGCAAAGTTATGTATTTTAAAGTTAGGAAAAATATTTTGATGTTAAGCAAAACCTGCTCCATCTCGTTTTACATAAATGTTGAAAATTTGGTCGAAATTGATGCATTGTAACGAAAGTTTTTAGCGAACACCACTTATGAAATTTCCATTTATATAGAAGACTAGCGGATGTGTACCCGGCTTCGCCCGGGTTTTATCCGAGTGAAAGTTTGCCTAACGAATATTATATATTATGAAGTATAATAAACAATGCTAAAGATTAGTTTTAATTATTAATCAAGATTGTGTGTGAATATCTTAGAAATATGTAATATCGTTGTTGTTTTCTTGGCCGACTGTTTTACATATGGTGTTATCTTAAAATTGCTTGTTTTGAATATTTTTTGATTGAGTTGAATGAATTGCTGAATTTTTTTTTGTATTTATATATAAATAAAATTAACTCTGTTGAATATTTTTGTATTTTATCGATAATAGCAAAGTTATGTATTTTAAAGTTAGGAAAAATATTTTGATGTTAATCAAAACCTGCTCCATCTCGTTTTACATAAATGTTGAAAATTTGGTCGAAATTGATGCATTGTAACGAAAGTTTTTAGCGAACACCACTTATGAAATTTGCATTTTATTAATATAAGATATAATATAAATGAGTTTTAAAAATTGTAAAAAAAAAATGCATCGGCCGGGAATCGAACCCTGGCCGCCCGCTTGGCAGGCGAGCATTCTACCACTGAACCACCGATGCTTTAAAAAAATCAAATTCATTTATCGTCGCGACCAGTGCTGCGCCCTAGCGGTAAAAGACTGGAACTAACGCTTTTTGGTTTTTTATTTAAAAAAAAAGCACATTAACTTTTTTAGTTTTTTGAATAGCCTATATGTTAAACGAAATCTTCAGCTACCTACATGCGAAATTCCATAATGATTGAGTCAGTAGATTTTGCGTGATATGATAACAAACATCGATTTCGCATTTCATTTTTATATATATAAGGAAGGATATATATATATATACATATGTCATAATATATACTCTTCCAGGAATAATAAAACAAACCTAGAGCCATCCCAGAGAGAGTTGGGATGTAAAGTCCGGTCAATTGAGACAACAGCGACATTCCGAAGGGGCGGCAAATGGGGCCCGTCCGTCAACACCTGGGGACTATTTTTGGACAGTTGCTGGGGGCGTGGAACACAAACGGTCGTTCAGCGGTGGCATCCCCTCGCACTACCTCTCTCTCTCGGATGGCTTCCAAATTCCTCTACCAATTTGTGGCGTGATTATTTCCCTTTCCCCACCACATTATTACCACTATATTGTCACATATATATCTATATATTAAGAAAAAGGCATCTCCTTATCGTGCAACTTAAAGTTGCTGATGGCTGGCGCCATCTATCGGAATAAATATCAACTATTCTCGTTGATTTTTAATTATTCCACAATTGGCCAAATACCCATTCTTGATTAATCAAGAAAAGCTAACCACGGACGCGTTTGGGGCTGTTGGCCCTCATCAGCGTGGTGCAAGCTGTACCTCAACGACCAAAAAATTGGTCATTAAGGCATCCTGAAAAATCATGAAACGGGTAGTTAAGGCCAGAATTGCGTGAGGACGATACACAATGTGAAAAAATAGCACAAATGTAACATTGTACTGGGATAAGGTGCATAAATTAAGAAAAAGGCATCTCCTTTTTTGTTCGTTGAGGTACAGCTTGCACCACGCTGATGAGGGCCAACAGCCCGAAACGCGTCCGTGGTTAGCTTTTTTTGATTAATCAAGAATGGGTATTTGGCCAATTCTGGAATAATTAAAAATCAACGAGAATAGTTGATATTTATTCCGATAGATGGCGCCAGCCATCAGCAACTTTAAGTTGCACGATAAGGAGATGCCTTTTTCTTAATTTATGCACCTTATCCCAGTACAATGTTACATTTGTGCTATTTTTTCACATTGTGTAGCGTCCTCACGCAATTCTGGCCTTAACTACCCGTTTCATGATTTTTCAGGATGCCTTAATGACCAATTTTTTGGTCGTTGAGGTACAGCTTGCACCACGCTGATGAGGGCCAACAGCCCGAAACGCGTCCGTGGTTAGCTTTTCTTGATTAATCAAGAATGGGTATTTGGCCAATTGTGGAATAATTAAAAATCAACGAGAATAGTTGATATTTATTCCGATAGATGGCGCCAGCCATCAGCAACTTTAAGTTGCACGATAAGGAGATGCCTTTTTCTTAATTTATGCACCTTATCCCAGTACAATGTTACATTTGTGCTATTTTTTCACATATCTATATATATATAAAAATGAATGTATGTGTGTGTGTGTCTGTTTGTCCTTTATGCCTGACCAAACCACTCATTGGAACGCCATGAAACTTTGGGAAGTTATTTAGTATAGTACTGGGAAGGTTTCTAGCAAATGAAATTTTTGAAATAACTTTTCGCCTAAAAATAATCAAGATAAATATTGTAATTTATCTGATATAATTCAACCATCTGCTCTAAATATTATCATCATGATACGATGATTTTGTAATGTAGAAAATTAGGAAAGACAAAATTCAGGATGACACGGCAATTTATTTGAGACAAGAATAATGATACAATTCCAAGGCAAGATACTATTCCTTTAACTTCCAATTACCGAGGGAACCAATTAATATTGATTTTATTCAACTTATCGAGTATTTTTCAAGGGACCGGGAAAAAATGTTCACTTTATTGAGAGATTCGTTAGACAAACCTTTACTCGGGTAAAACCCGGGCGAAGCCGGGTACGTCCATACAAGAATAATAATACAATTCCAAGGCAAGATACTATTCCTTTAACTTCCATTTACCGAGGGAACCAATTAATATTGATTTTATTCAACTTATCGAGTATTTTTCAAGGGACGGGGAAAAAATGTTCACTTTATCGAGAGATTCGTTGGACAAACCTTTACTCGAGTAAAACCCGGGCGAAGCCGGGTACGTCCGCTAGTATATATATATATATATATATGAAAAACAATAGAAAAAATGGCGTTCTGCCATCTAAAAGCACATGTTCTCATGGTCAGGAAATGCCTTCTTTATTTCTAATATATATATATTATATTAAATATAGATTAGTGTTAGCTATTATTATCCAAAAATACTACTGAAAACCATTGGAAAATTTGGCATGTATGTAGCTGAACATAGACACTAATATAAAAGCCATTCAAAGCCTAAATATTTACCTGAATAACAAGCAATTTTGCACATTTTGGAGATAATAATTTCAAGTCTAAAAGGTAGTTATTAGTTATACAATTAATATTTCATTACTAGCGGATGTGCCCGGCTTCGCCCGGGTTTTACCCGAGTGAATGTTTGTCTAACGAACATTTGTTAAAACAATTCTCTAAAAACTTATTAAAAAATAAAAAAGATATATTTTGTTAATTTGAAACTCGTAAATTTGAATCTCTCGATAAAGTGAACATTTTTTCCCGGTCCCTGTGTGCCTTGTCATCCTGAATTTTGTCTTTCCTAATTTTCTACATTAGAAAATCATAGTTTCATCTAGTGAACATTTTTTCCCGGTCCCTTGAGAAATACTCGATACGTTGAATAAAATCAATATTAATTGGTTCCCTCGGTAATTGGAAGTTAAAGGAATAGTATCTTCGCCTTGGAATTGTATCATTATTCTTGTCACAAATAAATTGCCGTGTCATCCTGAGATAATCTTACTTTTGATAAATAATATTTAAGATAACAAACTTAGTGATAAGAAAACTTGTTATCATCGTCACAATGGGGGCGCTGCTTGCGAGTTAAATCTACAAATCTGCAAATAACTCTAAGGATATTCAAGATATTATTGAAATTATTTTTCAAAAACTTTCCCGGTGATATACCTAACAATATCCCAAAATTTCACGGCGATTGGATGTATGGTTTTTGAATCTATAGAGTACAAACAAACAAACAGACAGACAGACATTCAATTTTATATATATAGATTACCATCACCAAATTGTGTTTCATTTTAAATAATTTCTCAATTTAGTATGAAAATTAGATGTTTTCATTATAAATAAAATTTGCTAAAGCATAATAACCACACATAAATGCAGCTTTTTTAAGACCACCTGTCTTTTACAGATTCACCAAAGGAAGGAAGTATAGATGAAGCTCCTATACTCTAGGCAGCACAATACATTGGACAAACATTCATTCTAAAAGAACCCTATCAAAGCAGGGTCTAATTATTATATTGTAAACAATATTATTTAATTCAAAACAACATTTTATTTTATGTACTCAAGTAAATATTCACTCGGTTAAACCCAGTATATTGTGTATTCATGTTCACTCGACTAGTTAAACCATTTTATTCAAATGGGTCATAGATCTAGTACGCTCCAGGAAAATACGGGTTGCATCAAAAGATAGGGGTAATGTCTCTTTTAATTTAAAAAGGAACAAATTTTGCAAAAATAATATCAAATAATTGAAGTGTCATCGTGCGTGAATAAGTTGAACCTCGTCCTGTTAGCTTTTATCTCATCTTAGAAATGATTTCAGGTGATTTCATCCTATTTTAAGTTGTATTTATATAAATAAATTTTGAATAACTCAAATAAAAATGCGGATATTGTATAGTATATGTCATAAAATATATTGGTGGAATATATAAAATAATTTTTTAAACCTTTTTCGTGATAATAATACCTTCCCCCCCACCCCCTCCCTTAAAATTTACAATTGAAAAATTTGAAATCCATTAGTGAAATATATAGTCTTTCAAATACTTTAATTATAAGCTTTATTAAGGTAAAACTTCAATAGGGCTTAGAACTGGCTGTCGTTATAGAACTGTTTGTAATATAACTGTAGAATATTTAAATTGGATTCGAAAATAAATATAGATATTAGTTCATTCCCGGATACCCCGGCCACCTATTACACCAAAATTTGTACACTTGCATTGTCAATTGAATTGAGCGAGAGTTCAAAATTTCATATTTCTAGGTGGTCTGGAAAAGCGCGCATATTCAAAAATACATTTGAACATTTGAAAGGGAATTTGAGAATTTGTCCATTCCCGACCACCCTGAAAACCTTTTTTAAAGTTAAAATAATGCGGAAATATAAAATCTACATAAAAGGTTTCATATGAAAATATATAAAAAACAGGGTGTAGTTTCAGATTTCACCACATTTATTGTGAAAATAGATAAAACCTAATAGGAAAAAAATATTTCCTTTTAATATGTTTTCGCAATAATCGATTTTTAAGTAGAGTTAAAAATAAATCAGTGGAACATATACTCTCACAATTACTAAATAAGCCTTAGAAAAGGCTGGTATTCTAGACCTGTTCAAAGAATGGGCTAATGTTCTAATATTATTATATGAGAACATCAATGACAATCATGATACAACAATAATTTCATCATATTTTCTGACTCCAAAATAAGCAAATTAGTCTGATATTTGAATATTTACAAATTCTAGGGTCAAATTTCATTCATATCTATCTATCATTTTTCTATCACAAAATATGTGAATATGAAATTGGTTTAATTTTTCAATAAGTTTTGTATATCCTTAATTCCGAACAGATTATTTATCTAAATATATACTCATGTTAGATTCATAATATTTATTTGTCATTTCAAATGAAAAAGTGTGAAAGTTGCCTTTGTACTTTTGTTTTATATAGAGATATAAACTTCCTTCTCCTTTTATATGGAACTTCAGCCAGTTTAAAGTAACTACAAATTTAAATAACTATATAATGTATTTTATGACAATAAAAATTGTGCAGTGATGGAAGGCTGGTACATACCTCGGCTTGTCGCTGTCACCATCTGACCAGAGATGATATTCTGGGACATCTAACGATGGCAAAACGCGGCACGATACAACCTGATGTATCACCATAAACCCTTTGATATTCAAAATTAGAACAGCCACATAATAAATATGAAGAAGATATGTACTATTTTATGTATATTATAAAAATATAAATATATGTCATATATGTATATGTATATGTCATATATATGTCATATATGTATATGTCATATATGTATATTATAAAAATATAAATATATGTCATATAGATTTTTAGACTTTCAACAAAAATTAAACATTTTTTTCCCCGATTTATTTATGGAGTTAATCAATCTGTGCATTGAGGGGCTCAGTTAATGATCTGTTGCTTTCCTACAAGGCACTGGGATGTAACATGTCCCTCAAGATCCATTTCCTGCATTCACATCTAGATTTCTTTCCAGACAATCTTGGCGCAGTTAGCGATGAGCATGGTGAGAGGTTTCATCAAGATATATCAAGCATAGAGAAGCGGTACCAAGGTAAATGGAGTCCCGCTATGTTTGCCGACTACTGCTGGACACTCAAGAGGGATCTACCACAAGCAAAGTATAGAAGAAAATCCACTGTCACTGCTTTTCAATAAATAAAAATGTTCGTTCATATATGCCTATATATTAACAATATTTCCAAATTTCAAGTAAGTGTATCTCAGAAATATTGCGTAATAGAAAGAAACCTAATGGTATATTTGGATTCAGGACATGTAGATAAGATGCTATTTCTTTGTAACAAAGAAAATTATTTTTTGATAAACCAGTTACGTGACATTGTTTGCATTTTTTACTGTATTTATCCCAATACTAAAAAAATACCGTCACGCAAAGACCATAGGTGATGGGAAATTTCTGATTAGATTTTTGAGTTCAGCATGAAAAGTTACTCTAGAAACATAATCAGGTTCTCTTGTGCAAAAATCTTTTTCTTTTCAAATCTGATCATAATATTCTATTATTATATTACAAACAGTTGTATAACGACAGCCAGTTCTAAGCCTTATTAAAATTCATCTTGCTAAAGCTAAAAATTAAAGTATTTGAAAGACTATGTATTTTACTAATGGATTTAACATTTTCCAATTGTAAATTTTAAGGGGCTATATGATTATCACGAAAAAGGTTTAACATAATTCTTTTATATAACATTTTAAATAAATAAATTTGTCACTTTAAAAATGAGTTTAAAAAAAGAGGATTGTTTTGTGTAAAATTCAAAAGACAATATCATATAGATTAATTAAATACATTTGAAATTAAGTGTAAAAACACTATTTTACGAGAAAATGACCACGAAATAAATTAGAAACAGATTTTATTGGATAAACTGGTGTTCTTGTGTGGCCAGAAAGCAATTTTTGTGAATGCGAGAAAACCATCCTTCACAGTCTCATGATATAATTCTATTGATTGCATCAGTGATAACCTCGCTTAAAGTGATGTCAGGTTTAGGAAGCAGCGACCTCACTAATGTTTCAATTTTGCTAGAAGAAAATTCGATTGGATTTAGAATATATGAATATGGTGAAAAAACTTCACGCTGCTTCTAAGCAGACAACAGATGTTTTTGCGGATGTGTGCACTCTTGCATCATCCATATAAACAGACATCATTAAATCCATATCGCGTGGCTACAATCTCATCAAGCACACGTATATATTAAAATAAAATTGTCTATTACAACCGCCAACACGTATTTGGCGACGAACTCAATTTTAAAATGGACGAATTTATTTTCAAAGGTGACGAATTCACTCTTAAAATGATTTATATTTCACCAATATACATTTCCTATACAATATCCTCATTTTTTAGTTATTCAAAATTTATTTATATAAATACAACTTAAAATAGAAGGAATCACCTGAAATCATTTCTAAGAAGAGATCAAAGCTAACAGCGACGAGGTTCAACTTACCCACTCACGATGACAATTTAATTATTTGATATTATTTCTGTAAATCTGTTCCTTTTTAAATTAAAAGAGCCATTACTGCCCTCTTTTGATTTAAACCGTATTTTCCTGGAGCGTACTAGATCTATGACCCATTTGAAAAAAATGGTATAACTAGTCGACTGAACATGACACACAACGTCCAGGTTTTAGCCGAATGAATTTTTACCCGAGTATATAAAATAAAATGTTGTTTTGAATTAAATTATATTGAATACTATATAATAATTAGACCCTGCTTTGATAGGGTTCTTTTAGAATGAATGTTTGTCCAATGTATTGTGCTGCCTAGAGTATAGGAGCTTCATCTATATTTCCTTCCTTTGGTGAATCTATAAAAGACAGGTGGTCTTAAAAAAACTGTATTTATGTGTGGTTATTATGCTTTAGCTAATTTTATTTATAATGAAAAACATCTAATTTTCATACTAAATTGAAATTATTTAAAATGAAGCACAATTTTGTGATGGTAATAATGAAATATTAATTGTATAACTAATAACCACCTTTTAGAGTTGACATTATTATCTCCAAAATGTGCAAAATTGCTTGTTATTCAGGTAAACATTTAGGCTTTGAATGGCTTTTATATTAGTGTCATGTTGAGCTATATACATGCCAAATTTTCCAATGGTCTTTCAGTAGTTTTTTTGGATAATAATAGCTAACACTAATCTATATTTAAAGGAATATATATATATATTAAAAATAAAGAAGGCATTTCCTGACCACGAGAACATGTGCTTTTAGATGGCAGAACACCATTTTTTCTATTGTTTTTCATATATATATATATATATATACTAGCGAATATACCCGGCTTCGTCCAGTTTATTTTACCTGAATGAAAGTTTGCCTAACGAACATTTTGGTAAACAAGTTTGGCGGGAATAGCATCTACTCCCTACTGAATTCATTATTGTCAATATAAATTGTAATATTTGTTGCTCTTCTCAAACCCATCGATAAATTTTGAATGTAGATAGGTGAATATATAGATTAACATATAATAGATTATAAAATGATATTCATTATAATATTATATCATTACACCTCTTATCAGTAGTCATAATGATTCCAATTAACATATCATTATTATTATCATCTTCATTTTAGTTTTTTTTTTAACATTTCAAAAAAAATACTATTCAGCAACTCTTCTACGATAAGAGGACACCTTTCTGTGTCAAAGAACACTTTGGCTCTGCAATAAGGTGTTGTCATTTACAGGGAGGTTCTACTGTATATATTTTAGATACAAATGATTTCGATTATATATTATCACAGATTTGTGGCGGTAGCTGAATGGCAAGAGGCAGTAAGGAATAGTGGCCACATCTGGAAAAAAAAAACAATTTGAATTCTTAGGTCCTTCATTTTAAAATATTTTAAACGATTTCAATATGCAAAAATAAACAAACTTCTTTGGTTTCTAAAGGCCCAGTTTGAAAAATATTCAAAAATTGTTATGTAGGGTCGTTTATAAAACGAAGTTGAATAAACCGCAGTTTGAGAATTTCTACTTCTTAGTCTAGATGATGTTTATCAAAATTTTTTAATATTTCTGACTTTATATCTTGATAAGATCCTATTTTAGCACAGCAAGGAAGTTGGTAAGAAGGCATTGAGTTAGTATTTACATCAACATGCCAATTTGATTTCAGCTCAATGGTTAGATCAAAATATTTTATATTTACGAGAGAAAAAATGTGGGTTAAAAATTTTGAGAACGATTATATTTTATGCTCAACACAATGTTTATATTGTTAGATTATTATATGAAAGTGATTTTTATAATTTTGCAAACATATATAAAAATAGAAAAACTTTTTTTTGCAAGCCGGATTTACACTCATGGACAAAACTTAAGGAAGTTTCACATTTTAATGTCGCGCCGGTCGTTTTTTGTTATCTTGGGTGTCTTCAATAAAGGTCACTGCGTATCAAATATATTTATGAGTTATTGTCTGAATCCCGATATACATGCTAAAAGGTACAACTTCCTTATGTTTCGCTTTATATATATGAACTGAAAGAAATTTTATATCCCTATAAAATTTAAATGATATTTTATCATCGTCCTTTATTACAAAATCTTCTATATAGATAATAGGTTAACAGAGTTTCCAGTTGTAAAGTTTGAAGCTATCTCCTGCAGAGATACTTAATTATAAATAGCCATCTATTGATATTTACCAAATCTTCCTCACTTTTTGCTTCACATTATTGTTTATTTTTATTTTTCAAATGTTAATAATTTTTTTCATTTTCTGGTTCAAATCACATTAATAGGTACCGCTCAGCAAGAGCAACCTAGTTCATGATAATTGAACAATGAATAATATATGAAGGTTATTCACATATTAAACAAATTTTAACGCGGGATTTAATCCCGGTTCATGACTGTCGGGAATCGAGGGGGTTACCCACTCGTCCACCGACTTTTTTTCATTTTTAATTTATTGATTTTGCAATCGTAGATTTTTTTTGCCTTCAAATGTTGCTCATCTTATTTCTTATTTATCTTATTTTTATTTATTATCATCGAATTGTTTATTTTTGAAACATGATATTTTTGTTTTCTGTTTCCTTAGAAGCCCCCTAAATAAAGATTTTTTGGTCCGTTTTCTGATTTAATTGTTGATTTATTTTATATATATATATATATATATTTTTTTTTTGCAATTGTTTTTTTTTTGTTTTTAGATAACAGCTAGAGTGGTCGCGAAAATTGTTATAATTGTGAGTGTAGCTTTTGTTGCTGTCTTTGATTCAGCTTTTTTTCGCAGCTAGAGTTGTTTTATTCAATAATATATATTTTAGCTCCATTTTTAAGTTTTCTATTATTTTCCCCTATGTTCATATCTTTGGCAAATGCTTTTTTTCTTGTTCCTACTGAATATATTATTATATAGTCTGGTCTAACTGTTCAGCCCTGCATTTCCCTTTGGAAACTGTTGGTAGCTCATTAGAGATTAATGAAAAAGTGCTGAATTGCTTACCAAACAGGTTAGTTTTTTACATCCTTCCTTTCATTTTGAAGAGGCTTCAGTTACCCCTAAGGTTGGCTTTTGCTATAACTATAAATAGAGCTCGAGGATAAACCTTTGCCTGAGTAGGTCTCTTGCTACGAATGCCTTTGTTTACACATTGAAAGCTTTATGTGGCTTTTTAACATGTGCGAACTTTGGATAGAATACGTTCAATTTTAACCCACATATATATAAAACTAGAAATGTAGTTTTTAATGAGGACTTTTATGTGAATTTATTCCTTCAATATGTTGTCATATCTGTAATATAGTTTGTTGCTTGCAATTTTTTATTTCAAATTAATTTATATGACCTTTTACCAATGCCTATATTTTCTCACCTGAAAGGTATTTTTGTATTATTTGTTAGCTAATTAACAATTTTCAATTATTTTTATTTTTGGTGTTTCCTTTATTTACTTATTTTACTCATTAATCTATACATTTATGAACAGTATACAATTGAATTTGGTCTTATTAACTTGTTTAACTAGAAATGTAGTTTCTAATGAGGTCCTCTGAATAAATTTATCCTTTTACATGTTTTCTTATCTGCAATTTAGTTGTGCTGTTTCCAATTTTATTTTCTGATTTATTAAATTTTCTTTGTCACTCTCTCTCTCTCCTTTAAAAATAACTTTTCACTTTAAATATATTTATTTAAACTTTTCACCAATTTCTCTAGTTTCTTAACTGAAATTACTTACTAAACAGGAGTCAGTGTTTTCTCAATTTTAAAATAGTCGAATTACAGTTTATAATTCGAATTTTGGCCGTATGTCTGGACATCAAAACATAGTCGAATTATCGTGTGTTGAATTAATGAGGTTTTATTGTATATATAAAAAACGGTTTCTCATCTCGAAATAATTTTGTTTTTGGTATATTTTTTACTTATTTCATTACTTATTACATTAACTTTCTACATTTTTGCACTGTGCTGTCTAATATGTTGTTTATTTTAAGGTTTGTTTTTGATGATATGATTGCATTCTTATTTTGATATAAAAATATATAAGATCTGACTGAATGCATATACTTCACTTAGAAAGTATTTTACTCACCGTTATACTTGATATGCTACCTCTAGAAAATCATATTAATCCCATTGCAATTTTCAAGCCACCATCTATAATCTTATTATGTCAATACAGGCCCTTCTGGTAAACCCGGGGCGTTGCCCGGGTCACTCTGCTAGCAATATACACTGGTGTCCAAAAAATAAGAAACTTTTGTTTTTTAATGATATGTTTTAAAATATACAACGCTAAAAGCTAAAAAGTAATTTAATTAGGTATTTTAAGTCGTAGAATTTATTTATCGCAACCATTCGATTCGGTAAAATTGAAAATATGCATATTTTTGCTTGTCTTTATAAGTGTGATATTTGGCGTGTCGTTTACCCCATCTAAGAATTGTCCAATTATAATTTTATATAATCCTTAGTTAATTATGAGTTTACGAAAAATTTTAGCAGATGATTTAAAATGGAGAGCTGTTGGAAGAATGGAGGCAGGGCAATCACAAGTTGAAGTAGCAAAATGGCTGAATGTGAATAAATCTGTGGTCAGCAAAATATGGAAACAGTTCATTGAGACAGGAACCATCAAAATAAAAGAAGGTTCTGGTAGAAAAAGAAAAACAGCTACCTCTGAAGACCGTTATCTGGTCGTAACTGCCAAGCGCCATAGGGAGAGGACAGCTATTCAACTCTCTAATGAACTCTCTCAAGTGCTACTGGAACGAGAATTTCAAGACAAACTGTTTACCGAAGGCTTCACGAAGGTGCTCTTTATGCAAGACGACCAATGGTCTGTATCCCTTTAACCTCTGCTCACAGGAGAGCCCGCTTGAATTGGTGCTTGGAACATCACGCCTGGACTCATGCTCAGTGGGCCAATGTTCTCTTCAGTGACGAGTCAAGATTTAGTTTAAACCTAGATTCTCGACGAGTTTTCATCTGGAGGGAGCCTGGAACCCGCTATCATCCCAGTAACATCAGGGAAATAGACAGTTTTAAGAGGGGGCAGTCTCTTAGTCTGGGCTGGCATCAGTTCTAGCAGACGCACACCCCTCCACATTTTTTCTGGGGGCACTTTAACTGCCCAAAGGTACAGGGACGAGATCCTTGAGCCCTATCTAAGACCTTATAGAGATCAAATTGGTCACAATTTAATTTTTATGGACGATAATGCTCGTCCGCATAGATCTAGGCTAGTCAATGAATATCTCCAGAGTGAGAATATTCGAAGGATGGATTGGCCAGCCAGATCTCCGGAACTGAATCCAATAGAGCATGTGTGGGATGCTCTAGGGAAGCGTATTGGAGCTCGTCACCCCTCTCCCAGAACCATCGTTGAGCTAAGAACTGCTCAATTGGAGGAGTGGGGTTTACTACCCCTGGACCTCCTCCAAAGCCTGGTAAACAGTATGAGGGCTCGCTGTGAGACCTTGATAGCTGTTAGAGGTGATCATACTCCCTATTGATATCTTATTTCTTTAAGATATGGAACCTTAGCTTTGGGTATGTTGGTAATAATTTGCATATTTCATAATTTCAAATATATATTTTTTTATTTTCATATAGCTAGTCAAATTCTCCATAGTTTAAACTATTTGCATACTAAATTTTATATTTGTTAATAAATTAGCTTTTGAGAAATTTCAATATTGGTTAAGTTTCTTATTTTTTGGACACCAGTGTATATAAATATAATTTTTTATCGATAGAGGGCAGTACAAGGAAGAAAGAGTCATTATTTTTATATTTTTTTAAAAATTAAAATGCAAGACCCTTAACCTCTCACAAACTTTGCATACATTAGAAATACCATTAAACTAATGTTAAGTATTCAATAGTAAATAGTTTGAAAAAATATTAAATGCCATTAAAAGTTGGTGGACGAGTGGGTAACACCCTCGATTCCCGACAATCATGAACCGGGATTGAATCCAGCGTTAACATTTTGTTTAATATGTGAATAACCTTCACATATTATTCATTGTTCATTTATCATGAACTAGGTTGCTCTTGTTGATCGGTGCCTAATAAAGTGATTTTGAACCGTTTTTTAATGCCGTTTTAATAATATATAAAAATGTGAATGACGCCGGTTTTTTAGACTGAGAAAGTTGAATGACCTTACTTCAAGGGATCATTTCTAAAGTTTCGTACGCAGTTCGATAACCGAACTTCGACGGGACGCCACCCGCGATGAGGAGGTGGGGGGCCTTTCCCTGAGCGTGAAGTTGGACCCTTAGGTGGTCCTTTGATGATCGCTCAATACTGGGAACTGCCCGCTCTGAGTGGGTCTTTTTTTATTAAATAAAGAATAGGGGGAAAGGAAATTTGGGCAACCTTTTTTCTATATATTTTTATAAGTAACTAGCCGAATGAACCGGGCAACGCCCGGGTTTTACCCGATTAAATGTTTTTATTCAAATACTATTCGTTACAATTATAAATTGGCGTCGTGGATGCCACTGTTGTGAAACGTCCCGCTCCAAACTTTGTGTCTGAGAAGCGATATTTTTATAGAAAAATGATTTGGCTTTTGTTTTCTGCTCGAATGAATGTTTTTCTGTTAGAATTTTGTTCCTGCGTACAAAATAATGAACTGGTTTCACCCGTGGTCTCTGCTTTTTGGAATTTTTCCCGATATAATTTTGTATCTGATAATCAAACATGATACAGCAATATCGTCATCATCATTTTCTGACTAAAAATATATAGTTTTAATAATTGATTTATATATATTTTTTAAAATAGCCTATCGTCTTCCCCGTATTCTTTTACCTATGTATGGAAATTTTGGTTTGAATTAGTGAACTATTGCGAATTTGTATACCGGACATACAGACAGACAAACATACAAACATTCATTTTTATATATATAGAGATATACCTGGCTTCGCCCGAGTTTTATTCAAAAATTAAAGTTTACCTAACGAACATTAATAAAAATAATTTTTACAGGGCAAACATTCACTCCTTACTGAACCTATTCTTGTCCAAAGTAGGTTTATGTTTGTTACTCTTCTCCAACAAAACTACTGGATAAACAATTGGTAAATTTGCATATATAGGTAGTTGGATATATAGATTAGCATATGAGCTATTCAAAGAATGAAATTGAACAATTAACAAACCATTCCGCATATTTTTCAGTTATAAGATTTTTATCATTAGATACTTACTCTGAATGACCCAGAATCGCCTGGCTTCTCCCCTAGTGAGTCAAGCGACCTTATTATAATTTTATCATTATCTCTCTGATTAGTATTCATGAGATTATTATAATAATTATTTTGTTTGTGTGTGTTTTATTTTGAAAATCATTAAACGCTTTTTCAGGTATTATAAAAAAATTAAAATATAGGGTGGAAGATATCTTAATATATATTGGGAGATTAAGTAGAGTTAAAAATATCCAGTTCAAAATAACTTTATTTCAACCCGTCGCTCAAAAAGGACAACATAGATCATAATATTTACAATAATGGAAAATGGGGGGTATATACAATAGTTCATTTACAATTATATTAAAATTATTTTATGGTATCAATGTATCTTGGGGATCTTGTTTTTGGAACCAGGTTTTCCCTGATAGATGGCGCGCTATTACTTTGTGTAAATATAAATATGTACACATAATTTCTCATATATATAGAGATGGAAGTTATTTCTTTTCCGTTTCCTCAATATCAAATCAATCTGGCTCAACAATGTATCGAAAAGAACACAGGCGAAGTCAGGTCATTGATATATATAAGAAAATTTCAAAGTCCACCCTAACTCTATTCCATTAAAACATCAAATAAAAAATTCATATATTCATCAAATACCGACTATCCCTAATTCTAGGACCGAAAAGCAAATTATCCCTTCAATGCAAAAAACCATTTACACTTCAATAATAAGACCAATACTCATATACGGCCACCCAATTTTTATGACAGCACATAAGACCATCCTTAAAAAGCTAGAAGTATTTGAAAATAAAATGATCAGAAAAATCATGTCTCCACCCTGGTTCGTTCGGAACACAATCCTCAGGAACGATCTAAATATCGAAAAAATCAATGACTACATTATTAGACAATCATTTAAATTTTACGAAAAATCCGAAAAATTAGAAAATCCCACCTTTAAGGAAGCCACAAACTACAAATGCGGAAAAAGGAAAATAAGAAATTTGAAACCTAGACAAATTCTCCATCAATTAAGCCAGAATGACGAAAAGTGGAAAAAAAGGAAAAACAAACCCACCTTGAATATCAAACAAGCCCGAAAAAACCTTCTAAAGAAAAATATCCCCAAGGACCTGAGAATCCGGACCCAACGACATCATTATAAATTATAATTGTAAATGAACCCCTGTACATAACCACCCCCCCTCAGTATATTGTAAATATGAAAAATAAAAGACTTAGAAGACCAGCTTGAATACTTGGATGCAAAGAGCAGAGAAAGGAACCTTATTTTTTACGGAATAGAACAAGATAATAACAAGGACTGCCGAGAACGGATACGGAGGGTTATCGAAGAAAATATGCGGACAACGGAGAAGATAAACAACACGCGATGCCACCGAGTATCCAGAAAACCTGGTGCACCGATCCTGGTTGAAGTCCCAGAACAAAACGATAGAACAACTCTATTCAAAGCTGCTTTCAATCTAAGAGGAACTAAGATATCACTATCGAAGGACTATAGTATGAAGATGAGAGAACAACGACGCGTTCTGAATGTCAAAAGAAGAGAACTCGTCGAAAAAGGTACTCTAGCTAAGCTAAGGGACAATAAGTTAATAATTAATGGCATAGCATATAAGGTCTGTGATGGACAAATTGTAGATGCCAATGGACATTCATTGTAGCAGGCAGATAGGAAACAATCACTTGTAAATAGTCAACCCATTGATAAACAGATCTCTAATACAGTGTCCATACAGCCACTTTATGATAAAACACTCACGGCTAAAACTTCTAAAATTAAAAACTCAAAGGTTACGGAAAATATATCAGATAGAAATACAACTAAAATTAGGTATACACATACGAAAAACTGTGAATCGGCAATAAAAGACAAACAAGTAACCCAGGCCAAACATATAGATACTAAAATTAAAATATTACAATGGAATATAAATGGATTCAATAGAATAACATCAATATTTCCACTCGTTGAATACCTAAAAAAATACGAACTTTTTGCACTAAATGAAACATGGATCACTGATGTTATTGAATTATTAACTGATGAATATTACATAATTCAAAGCCCAGCAATGAATACAGAACTAAAGGGAAGGGGCTCGGGGGGAATTCTGATTGGAATAAAAAAAAAACTTCCAACATACGGTTAGAAAAATCGAAACAAACCCTTACTGGATATCTGTCTTGACGCACAAATTTCTAGACAAAACCACCGAGAGTATATGTTTGCTGTTTGCTTATTTACCTCCTAATGTATTACAAGAACAAAATTTAACAAATTTACTTAGGCATATTGATTATCACATGAGTGAAGGTAACGAAGTGCTAATAGCTGGTGACGTCAATATTAGAATAGGCAATGCTGGAGGCTTCCATAACCCACTGAAACTAAATTCACCCCTCAACAAATATAGGAAATCTAAAGACCTAATATCTTCGAAACTATCTGAAAAACTAATTTCCTTCACTGATTCAAATTCTATAACAATAGCTAATGGAAGAACTAAGGGTGACAAGCACGGCTCATTCACTTTTATTTCAGAAAGAGGTTCATCGGTTTTGGATTATTTCATGTACACACACGGTTTAACACAGATCATATCGGATATGTGGATCGAAGAACTTTCATATTCAGACCACTTACCAATTGTTTTACAAATTAATACTGGGTATGAAGCTATTAAATCCTCGTACAAAAATGAAATACTAACACGAAAATTCATTTGGACGAAAGAAAATGTGGAGATGCTAAAACATAATTTAAGTGATATTGAAGTTGGAAATGAAACCGATATTAACACAGAAACAGTAAATTTTACTAAACAGATCTACACGGCAATGGAATCGGCAAATATAATTAAATTTGCTAAACGACGACACCAACTTTCAAAACCTTGGTATGACAAAGATTGCTATATTATGAAAAAAACGACCAAAGTAAGTTTACAAAGATGTAGGAACTCAAATAACATACACGACCGCCAAAAATATATTGAGGCTAGGAGGGAATATTTTAAGCTCCTGCAAAGAAAAAGAGATGAATTCAATAAGGACAAGAATGAAAGGATAAAAAACGCCAAAGATCCCAAATCCTTCTGGAATGCCATTGCATCCTTCAGAAAAAAACCAATAATACAAGGTGAGATTAATATAAAAGAATGGTTTTTATTTTATAAAAATTTACTGAACAAAGAAAATAAAGAAGCTACTTTTACGTTAAACCAGATGATCGGTTGGAAAGATCCAGATTTAGACGCGGAAATAACCCTTGAAGAGATCCATGATGTAGTAAAAAAACTAGCGAATGGCAAAGCAGTGGGACTCGATGGTATACCAAATGAGTTGCTAAAGAATTTACCAATACCGACTTTAACTAAATTGAAAAACCTATTCAACAAAATAATGTCCACAGAAAAATACCCGCAACTCTGGACGAACTCAATAGTACACCCTATATATAAAAGAGGTGATAAGAATAACCCAACAAATTACAGAGGGATTGCCCTCTGCAGTAATATATCTAAATTATTTACTACAATACTAAGAAACAGATTAAACAACTGGATAGAAAAAAGAGAGATTATTTTAGAAAACCAAGCAGGTTTCCGTAAGAACCGATCATGCACTGACCACATAATACTATTGAATCAACTCATCCAATTATCTCTGAGAAGAAAACGAGGCAAGCTATATGTCTTCTTCGTCGATTTGACTAAAGCTTTCGACACAGTCCCACATGATTTACTTTGGCAAAAATTGCATAAAATGAGCATTAGCAATAAATTTGTAATGCTGATAAAAAACTTTTACCAAGAAGCTAAGATCACTATCCGATGGAAAGGACAATATTCAAGTAATGTGAAAATTAATTCTGGAGTGTTGCAGGGAGAATCACTTTCCCCACTTTTATTTATACTATATATGGCCGACCTAATAGAACTTTATAATAACTCAGCACTTACAGGATTTCATCTCCCTGATTTTGGCGTTTTACACCTACTTATGTATGCAGATGACATAGCCATAATTGGAGAATCGAAAATTAATCTTCAAATTAAAATCAATTTACTAAAGTCTTACCTGGATAAGAACAAATTAGTTTTAAATGAAAATAAGTCCAAAATAATAGTATTCAGAAATGGAGGAAGACCGGCAAGACACGAAAACTGGTACTGGGGTGACACCCCACTGACTGTTGCGTCCAATATTACATATCTGGGATATCCATTCACACCACTATTAATAGTAAAAAGGTAGCCCTCTTTTATAAAGCCAAAGCAAATACGGCAATAAATGCAACTATTAGACTGATAAAAAAATAAAAAATTAACTCATTAAAAGTTGCTCTGAATCTATTTGACTCAGTTATTAAATCAATACTGCTCTATGCGGCCCCTGTGTGGGCTTGGGACAATACGGATATTATAGACCAATTACAGAATACGTTTATCAAAAATTTTCTGAATCTACCAAGATATATACCAGGGTACATTGTAAGGCTGGAAACAGGCAGAATATCATTGACTTTTACAACGATCAAATTAATTTTGAAATATTTCATTAGATTACAAAAAATGAAAGACAATAGACTACCTAAGCTATGCTGGAATAGATTGAAGGAAATTTCCTTAATGACAAAAAAAACCTATAGGATTCTGTAAGAATATTATGGATATCATCAATCATTGTGGACTCACATGGCTAAACTATAGGTTAAATTATGATGACATACAAATCGAACTTCCGAATATACTAAAAATAAAAATTGAACAGCTATTGCAGCAAGATCTGGCAAAATTAACTCTTACGAAAACATACTCAAACTATGGGTAACTTTATGATTCATTTATTCCAGAAAATTACTTTTCATGTAATCTGTCTTCAGCTTTAGTGAGTTTTATTGCACAGATCAGATTAATGTCAACAATGATCAAAGAAAATCATATTTACGCAATTAAGAAAGAAGATTTGTACTGTGGGTTATGTGGAAGTCAGATAACTGATGAAATATACCTATTTATTGCTGAATGCGGGGATCTGGAAGGAGAGAGAAAAAAGATCCTGAAAAGTCTTCCTAGACCGCATTTGAACTCAATAAAGTTAATAAAAACTGTTTCAGATAAGAAAAGTTGGGCAATTGAACTGTTCAACTTTCAAAAAGCGGTTGGGAATAAAATTGCACTCATGGAAGAGAGAAGAACAGGGGCACAATAAAAAGTCACCCTGTTTGCCATACCTTAACTGTAAATACTCTATTTTCACCTCTTCTCTTATGGTTAATATTGTCTGTAACTCCACGGAGAATCCGTACAGGGCAAGATGCCCTAATAAAGCTGTTTTGTTGTTGTTGTTGTATATTGTAAATATGATGATCTAGGTTGCTCTTTTTGAGCGGCACCTAATAAAGTTATTTGGAACTGGAACTGGAACTGGAGATCTGTTATATCTAAAAATGAAAATATATAAATCTTCAAATCGAGCGAGCGTCTATAAATATTTCGATTTAGATCAAGTATTCTAAACGTATGTGTTATTAAGCGAACTATTATTAATAAAAAATTGAGAAGATTTAGATTTTAAACGTATTTATAACCTTTTAGTATTTGATAGAGGGCGCTGTTCGTGAGCTAAGTAGAATAATTTGAATATATAGTTTTAATGACAGTGATAATATTCTCGGTATTGTTTATGCGATAAAACAGAATAAAAGAAGAAAAGTATCTTTAATAGACAATTATAACGGTGCGAGCTTTCGGGCAAAAAACCCCTCTACAGGCGTGGTAGACGTGACACTATAACATAGGTAATGTGGCTAGAAAGAGAATATATACACATGATTATTTACATATTAGCGGAATATGCTATGCAAATGGGGATTTTTCATTTGTTATTACTATTGTAATTAAAGAGATAGTAGGCAAATAGGGCATTTGTATATTTGGAGTTTGAGTCTATAGAGGAATATGTTAACGTAAATTACTGGATATGCGATATTTCAAATAATTTTAGGAAATGATGATATCAGGCTATCGTGTTATGGTTATTACTGCAAGGCCAGGAGAGCACGATAGGCATCAGGAAGATCTATTTTGCGGTTGATGCTGTTATGTCTGTGAGATTCTATGGATTCGAGAACTAATCGCTGGTGCTGGTTATGAATGCGTCTGTAATGTATGGTGGGGTGGTTGGTGTTGAATGTATGGCCGGTATTGAGTGTGTGCTGGTAAAGGAGGGACCTGGTGTCTTGGTTGGAGATATTTCTAGAATGCTCAGACATTCTGATGGCGACGGATCTACCTGTCTCGCCAACGTATGTGGCAGAGCATTGCTCACACGAGACAGAGTAGACCGCGCCAACAGAATGGAGGGGGTCAGGGGGGGCATGCGATTTAGTATATGGGTGACGGAGGGATGTGAGCAGGTTGGGGGAGTTTTTATATAAGGTGCGGATACCGTATGCTTTAAGGCTTCTGGCTATGTCGGCTGAGGAGGGGGAGTAGGGAAGGAAACATAATGATCTGTAAATTTTAGGATGATTGGGGGGGGCCAGGTGTATATGAATGTCTGTTGATGAATTCAAGCGGAAACGATGCTATGGAGAGGTGCGATATGATGAGATTTTTCTCAATTTCTTTAAATATATCGAGCGAACAGTGGGTATAGATTCTTTTAGTGAGAGTTTTTACTATGTTGATTTTGTGGGAAATAGGGCAGTGTGAATCTCATACATACAAACATTGATTTATATATATATCTCTATATATATAAAAGTCAATTTCTGTCTGTCTGTTTCGCGATAAACTCAAAAACTACTGAACCAATTGGTACCAAATTTTGCATGTCGCTTTTTATAAACCTGAGGAAAATTTTCGGCTACATTTTGCTTAGTATTTTTGGCTATTTCTTTTTTTCATTTGGAGAACTTTTTTTCTACGCGGAGTAAATACGAGGCTTACGCGGAGTAAATACGAGGGAAAGTAACAACACGAGGCCAATTAAGCGACCAATGAGCGTTCTGCATTTCTTTTCAAGTTGCTTGCGTACTTTTTTTATAATATATTTTTATACGAGTGTCACTTTTTTTTTTTACAAAAGTATTGAGAGAGAAATTTATATTACTAAGTTAAGGTAAGTTCAAACAAACAAAAAAAAACTTCACAAAATTAGCGTTACTGTATGTAAACAATGGCTTTCTTATTTTTTATTAATTTTTGTTCTGGCCTTTGTTTTTTTTTACAGACAATATGATAATTCTTAAAATTAAACAAACAATAGTCAATATGCAAAAAATACAGTAGTGAAAATTTAATATGAATTACTGTCTCATTTAACAGCCAAAACATTTGTTTGTCTAAAATTTATATTGCTAAGTTAAGGTACGTTCACACAATGCAATTAAAAAAAAAAACTTTACAAAATTAGCGTTACTGTATGTAAACAATGGCTTTCTTATTTTTTATTAATTTTTGTTCTGGCCTTTTTTTTTTACAGTCAATATGATAATTCTTAAAATTAAACAAACAATAGTCAATATGCAAAAAATACAGTAGTGAAAATTTAATATGAATTACTGTCTCTTTTAACAGCCAAAACATGTGTTTGTCTATAATCCATATACCCTTTGGTTTTTATCAGCCTAAAATATTAACATGGCTATTTTGGCATTAGTTTTTTTTTTTAGTATTATTTTTTTTTTCTGACATGTGATAGGGCACTACATTTTACAAAGTTACGGTTAGTAAACAATGCAGATTTGACAATATTTACAAACTTTTATTACTGTATATAAACAATGGGCTTATGTTTTTTAATTGTTGTAATGGCCTTTGTTTTGTTATTTTTTTTTAAATCATATGTTTCATTGATAGTTTAAAATTTAGTCTGTTGTTGTCATTTATTTTATTCGCTTGCCATTTCTGTATATTTTGTTTGTGGTAGTTCTATTATGCTGCTTTCTTTTTGTCTACGCAGATATTAGGCTAGGGAAAAAAATAGTTGAGCATTCTAAAGATTGACCTGTTTGACATGTTTTGCCATTAGTTTTTTTAGCTTTATTTTTTTTCTGCTGAAATGTTGAGAGAGAAATTTGTTTTAGTTACCAAGTTATGGTTAGTGAACAATGTAGTTTTGATATTTACAAACTTAAAAATGTCTACTAGATAATCAGTTTTGTTCTGTAACTTATTCTGATACTTTGGATTTGTTTTGGTCTGCACTGTTTTCCTTAAAAGCTTTTTTTTATATATATACAAAAATATTTTTGGTACTTATTGTGCTATTTCTGTTTTTGTAGGACATATTTTCAAATTGAGTCATTCCATTTGATATGCCTCGCAAAAGATCTGCAATTGGAGTAAGAACTCCGGCAGCTCGACGCATGGCTGCTCGAGCTGCTAGAGGCCAAAGTAGCGCACATTGGAGAATCCCCAACAGTCTCAAGCCCACCTCCAAAGTGACCGGCTGCGCCAGGTTTTTATTCCCCGGATTCCTCTGATTCATGATGATAAACATTCTCCTTTGCATTTTAAAAGATTGCAGTTCCCCATTCGAGTTTCTTTTGCCATGTCGATTAACAAGGCTCAAGGTCAGTCCCTCAAAATTGCTGGCATTGACTTGGAGCAACCCTGTTTCTCGCATAGGCAATTGTATGTTGCCTGCTCTAGAGTTGGCTCAGGAAGAAATCTTTATGTTTTGGCTCCAGAAAATAAGACTTCAAATTTTGTGTATTCTTCTGTGTTGTCATGAAAAAAAAATGTTTAATGCTATTTTAGTCTTTTTTTTTTGTTTGTTTGAGTGGTATATTAATTTCATAATTCTTTCTATATACGTATATATTTGTATATATTTGAAAGGTAAAATCTCTAGAATTAGAATATTCAAGGACAGTTGCAGATTATTATGATTTATATTAATATTAGTTTTTTTTTAATTATTTTTCAGAAAAACATCTACGAATGTTTGACTGGGGTCTGAAAACATTAGATTACAGCTGCTGGCTAGGCTTGGTCAATCATGGTCACTCTTCTCAAGCAATTTCAATCCTTATCTTTTTTTACCCAAAGAGTGTAATAGACCTACAGAGGATGCACCACTATATATAAGAGTTAACACGCTGGGGCAGGTACCTCGGAGGTTGGGTGGAAAATCTGCCAACTATTTGAACTATGTATTACTTCGGTGTTGCTATTCTATGGCTCTAATACTATTTATTAGTAATGTTCTTTCAGTATGAAAAAAATTGCACTCGGGGGAATTCCCGGGCGAAGCCGAGTCATTCGTCTAGTAGAAGATATAAATAAATTTTGAATTATGTATAGAGAGAGAAATACTATGATCTTAGTCAACAGGTCGAGAAGCGATATTTTATATATAGCATTCTGCTTGAATGAATGTTTTGCTGTTATAATTTTGGTCCTGCCTACTGAAAATGGTAATCTGAGTTCGCCTTGGTTTGTTTTAAGATAATTTCACCAAAAAACTTTTTTCTAACAATCAACGATGATATAGAAATATTGTCATCATCGTTTTTTGACTAAAAATCGATATTTTCACCCAGTACCTGGTGTAATTTTATTTTTCTTGGCTCAAAATGCGACAACAAACCCTCCCAAATTTAACAGTACAATGAGTTAAATCCGGAAGAGTTTATTTTGGTATTTTTAGCCAAGAAAAATATTTTTTTATTTTATGTCTTGTTAGAATATCAAACGGATTAGGTACTAACTAAGGACGTGTATAGCCGACAAATATCCATACACTGACTTATAAATATATATAGAAAATAGTAATATTTTTGAATTTGTCGTTGTGGGGTTCTAATCGTGTTTATTTGGCGAAAAGAAGAGAATACAATTAAATATTATTGCATAAATGTCAATAGGCGTTTTCCAGTGGTGGTTAGTAATCATACATAAGTCGGTGGACGAGTGGGTAACACCCTCGATTCCCGACAGTCATGAACCGGGATTGAAAATCCTGCGTTAAAATTTTGTTTAATATGTGAATAGCCTTCACATATTATTCACTGTTTCAATTATCATAAACTAGGTTGCTCTTGTTGAGAGGTACCTAATAAAGTGATTTTGAACTGGCGGTTAGTAATCAGGGATATCACACAAGATGTCACACGATATGGAACAAAGATGCTACATAAGATGTCTGACCTACATTCCCCGCAGTGCACAGACACACAGACATTTACATTATCTCGGAATTTGTATTTTAATTCTCGAACATTCAGAGATGCCTTCACTTTCTTGGAATCATCAAACAGGCTGAATTCTAAACTCACATTTAATACACATATAACACATAAAAAAATAAATCATATTCAATTCTTACAAACTAACCCCAAAAAAAAATTACTACCACCTACATTAGTCTGAAATTTTTTAATAATAAAAAATAAATAAAAATGCGTTTATATGATTTGGTCTCTTTGAAGACTCCAAGAAAGCGAGGATAGCTCTGAATGTTTGAGAATTAAAATCCAAATTCCGAGATATTATAAGTATTCCTGCTCTGCGGAGAATGTAGGTCAGACATATATGTAACAACCTTGTTTCCCAGCGTGTGGCATCCCGGAGTACGGGAACATTGTGTATTCATAATTGGAATATATTTACTAGAATTTTCTTTTTGTCATCAGATAAACCTGGTTAGAGCCACTCAATTATTACAGTTTTTCTAAATAATAAATAAAAATAATAAAAAAAAAACGCGGCACTACTTGGATTCGAACTTAGAACGCCTTTTTTTATAACTTATATTTATTTTTATATTTATATATTTTTATATCTTCCTCATATTATTTATTTTCATATTCGTCTTTTATTGATGCGCCACCTTTGGTGATACGTCTTCAATTAGTTCCTTATTTATTTATTCCTTACTTCATTATTATATATATTTCCATTTTTCTTTTGATGCTTCTTTCTATTGAAGTAGCATTCAAGATTGTCGTCTTAATTTATTATATATATTTTTTCATTATATTTATATTTATTTATTATATTTATATTTATATTATATTATTTATATTATATTTATATATTATGAGGCTGATCTAATTTTGATTATCCAAGTGTCTATGGTGATACATCAGGCATGATGTATTGAACATCAGGTTGTATCGTACCGCGTTTTCCCACCGTTAGATGTCCCAGAATTTCATCTCTGGTCAGATGGTGACAGTGACAGACCGGGGTATGTACCAGCCTTCCATCACTGCGCACTTTATATTGCAATAAAATGTATTATATAGTTATTTAAATTTGTAGTTACTTTAAACTGGCTGAAGTACCAATAAGGGGAATTATAATAAGGGGAAGGAAGTTTATATCTCTATATAAAACAAAAGTACAAAGGCAATTTTCACACTTTTTCAATTGATATGACAAATAAATATTATGAATTTAACATGAGTATATGTTTGGAGGAATATGTTTCAAATAAAGCATATTTAAAACTTATTAAATAATTAACCCAAAATCGAATATGCCTATTTTATTATAAGAAAAATTATAGATATGAAAGAAATTTGACCCTAGAATTCAAAAACCCTCAAATATTAGGCTACCTTGCTTATTCTGAGTCAGAAAATGTAATGCTAAACTTGCTACATCATGATTGGTGATAATGTTTTCTTATAATAATAGAAAGTTAACCCATTTCAAGAACGGGTTGAAATGGCAGACAGTTCCAAGGCTTTCAAAGTTTTAGCTTAATAAAATGAAGCAAATGTGAGAGTATATATTTTTTCCATTGATATACTCTAATTCTACTTGAATTTAAATATTGCGAAATCATATCATCAGGAAAAAGTGTTTCACATAAAGTTTTATCTATTTCCACAATATACGTGGTGAAATCTGAAACTAAACCCTGTTTTTTTTTTTATAATTCATATGAAAAGGTTTTTTTATGCATTTTACTATTTCAGCATAAAAGATAAATAAAGAGGTTTTCAGGGTTATCGGGAAAGGATAATTTCTTAAATTGCCTCTTTCAAATTCCTAAATATAATTTTGAATATGCTCTCTTCCAGAATACATAGAAGTATGAGATTTTGAACACTCCCTCAATCCAATTAACAAGTTAAGTGTACAATTTTTCAGACTACTAGGTCTTTGCGGGTCTCGATATTTGTAATTTATTTCTCAAACATTCAGAGATACCCTCACTTTCTTGGAGTCATCAAACAGGCTGAATCCTAAACTCACATATAATAAAAATACATTATCTCCAATTTTTTATTAATTTCACCACAAAAAACTTGCTACCACCTACATTAGTCTGTGATAATTTCATAATTGAAAAAAAATGGTTTAGCCTGTTTGACGACTCCAAGAAAACGAGGATAACTCTGAATGTTCGAAAATTAAATTCCAAATTCCGAGATAGTGTAAGTGCTCCTGCACTGCGGGGTTTACTAGCGGATGTGCCCGGCTTCGCCCGGGTTTTTACCCGAGTAAAGGTTTGTCTAACGAACATTTGTTAAAACAATTCTCTATAAACTTATTTAAAAAAGAAGATATATTTTGATAATTTGAAACTTGTAAATTTGAATCTCTCGATAAAGTGAACATTTTTTCCCGGTCCCTGTGTGCCGTGTCATCCTGAATTTTGTCTTTCCTAATTTTCTACATTACAAAATCATCGTTTTATCTAGTGAACATTTTTTTTTCCGGTCCCTTGAAAAATACTCAATAAGTTGAATAAAATCAATATTAAATGGTTCCCTCGGTAATTGGAAGTTAAAGGAATAGTATCTTCGCCTTGGAATTGTATCATTATTCTTGTCTCAAATAAATTGCCGTGTCATCCTGAGATAATCTTACTTTTGATAAATAATATTTAAGATTTTATTATATATATTATATTATATATATTGTTACATTATGATTAATGGCGTATTTCATATATTATTTTTAATATATTTGAAATTTAAATTATATATTTATTTATTTTTATATAAAATATTCTATGATATTTATTTAAAACACAGATTATTTAGATTGTCATCATTTGTATTTAGGTACACGTGTGACTTCACTGCTCTCTTTGATGTGAGAAAATAAAGGAAGGATTCTGGTGGCTACTTAAAGAAGACTTATCTCGTTATTCTCTTTTATAAATTTGTAGGATGGTTGAAACACGCTCTGGTAAGATGCAAGACCCAGCACAGGAGAGAATCCAGGCTGAAGAGTCTGCCAAGCCGCAACCTGGTGCAACAATTGGTAGAGATGCTAGTTCCGACCCAGTTGTCCTGAATCCCAACATCGACATCCCCAAATATGATGGAACGGAAGACCCTCGCCCATGGATTGAATCTCTTGAAGAAATTGGCTTCTTGTACCATTGGGCAGACTACATTATCTCTCGTTATGCCGCCATGAACATGACGGGAAGCGCTAAAACCTGGTTGAATTTACACAAAGCTAGTTTCACGAGCTGGGAAAATATTAAAATCCGCCTCATTCAAGATTTTTCTTTGGACGCGAATAAAGAAGAACTTAGAATGAAGCTCAACAGAATGCAACACTGGAATGAACCAGCAATCAGGTTCGCGGAAGACATTCTAGTGTTGTGCAACAAGGTTGACCCCGCAATGGAAGAAGAAACAAAAATTGAACATGTTATTGGAGGACTGAAAAAAGAGTACTTATTCGCGCTCTACCTGAACCCTCCTAAAACGACCGATGACCTTCTTGTCGTGTGCAAGAAAATGGATTCTTTTGAAAAGAAGTATCGGGAACGTGTGGAGAAATCCAGAAACCTATATAACGGTCCACGCTATTCTAGACCCCAACAACAATCGAGGTACGTGCCGCCGACTGCCGCACGAAACTACCAGACCACTTCCAGGCCCCAAGCCCCTGTTTCCAATAATTACAAGAACGACTCCCCTCCTACCCCCAGACAGTATCGAAACAACTTTCCCCAGCCCTCTACCCCTAGACGTCCTTATAATCCTAACTTTGTGCCGAAACCAAACCTTCAGAGAAACACTTACAATAAAAGCCAAGAAGTGAGCAAAAATAGGACGGAAGATGGAAGACCAATCTGCTTTAAATGTAACAAGCCAGGGCACGTGGCCCGTTATTGTAGGGTCAAGTTTATAAGAATCCTAGAAGAGGATCCAGCAGATACCCAAGAGAAGGTCGAAGAAAAATGCCAAATGAATGAAATATCAGAGAAATCAGGACCTCGGCTTTATGCTGATGTATGTCATAGCACACAGACAAATATTCCTACCCGGAATAGATATTCCGTGTTGGAAGATTTAAACTAAGCGTCGCGCCTGAATCTGTCAATCAAAGCAAGTCGACCATAAACGGAATCAAGAAGTTGGACCCTAAATACAAATTAAAAATTAATGTGGACAAGATAGGGACTTTTGAAGCTTTGGTTGATACAGGTGCTGACCTCTCAGTGGTCGACCTCAGAACGGCCCTCGATACAGGCCATGGTATAAATAAACTCGCAAAAATTTGTGCAGGACCCGATGGAAAAAAATTGGACATGGTAGGAAGTATATTTTTAAATATAAAAATTGATGACGAAACATTATCACACAACTTTGTGATATTGAAAACGCATTTACGGACATTAATTCTTGGGAGAGATTTCCTTAAGAAAATGAACGCAAAAATAGATTGTAAGCAAGAAACTATAAAATATGATTTGACGAATAATCATGACGAAATCAATTTTGAAATGTTGAAAATAAAGAGTGCCAAGGATTCCATTGTACCGGAATGTTCCATGAAATTGATCAAGGCATTGGTAGAAACAGAGGATGGATAATATATTATCGAGGAGAGCAGCAAAATGTTTCAAACAAATGGACTTCGTCTAGCAAGAAGCTTGATCAATGTTATAAATAGGGAAACACACATCTGGATAACTAATCCGTATCCTCGACCGTTAAAAATAATGAAAAACCAAACATTGGCTTTTTGGAAGTAGTCCAGCGAAAATAAATGTGAGTCGAGAAAGAGAGGTAGAAAAGAACGAAGAACCTAGATTCCAAATAAACGAAAATCTTTCACCAAAGGAACAGAAGGAGTTAAAACAAGTTTTAGAAAGGTATGGAGATCTTTTTTCATCGAGATTAGGGAGAACCAATTTGGCAAAACATCGGATAGACACAGAAGACGCGAAGCCAATTAAACACAAGCCTTACCGGGTAAGTGCTAAAGAACGAGATATTATAAAAGAGCAAATTGACGAGATGCTTACAGAAGGCATAATTAGGCCATCTTCTAGCCCCTGGTCTTTTCCAGTAATATTGGTCAAGAAGCGAGATGGTAAATACAGATTTTGTGTGGACTACAGAAAACTGAATAATGTGACAGTAAAAGATGTCTATCCGATCCCTAGAATAGACGAAGTTATGGATACTCTCCAAGGATCTACACACTTCTCAGCAATAGACCTCAGATCTGGATATTGGCAAGTTGAAGTCGAAGAAAGAGACAAAGAGAAAACAGCTTTCACTACAGCGCATGGATTATATGAATTCAACGTGATGCCTTTTGGACTTTGTAACGCGCCTGCTACCTTTGAGAGAAATATGGAGAATATGCTTGGAAACCTGAGATGGCAAATTTGTTTGTGTTATCTGGATGATGTTATCATATATAGCCCGGATTTTCCAACGCACCTCAGACGACTTGAAGCTGTTTTTAGATGTTTTCGTGAATCTAATTTAAGGTTAAACGACAAAAAATGCCGATTTGCTTTTGAAGAATTGGAGATTCTCGGCTATATAACGAGCAAACATGGTATAAAACCCGCGGAACATAACATCAAAGCTGTCAGAAATTTTCCTCGGCCCAAAAAGGTCAAAGAAGTACAATCCTTTTTGGGAATGTGTTCATATTATAGAAAATTTATCAAAGACTTTTCAAAAATTGCTGACCCTTTGACCAACCTTATAAAAAAAAGGTGTATCATTTACCTGGACAGAAAGACAAGAGAAAGCGTTTCAAACCCTAAAAACAGCACTATTAAGTCCACCAATTTTAGGTCACTTCAATCCAAATGCACCTACTTATGTTCATACTGATGCGTCCAACATCGGCATAGGTGCAATACTTGTCCAAGACATCGGTGGTGAAGAGAAGGTGATCTCATATTTGAGTCGTACCCTAAGTAAAGCGGAGCAAAATTATTCAACCACTGAAAAAGAATGTCTGGCCGTTGTCTGGTCAATGTCAAAATTACGACCCTACCTTTATGGAAGACACTTTAAAATAGTAACAGACCATCACGCCTTATGCTGGCTCAAAAACTTGAAGGATCCAACAGGTCGATTGGCAAGATGGGCATTGAAAATTCAAGAATATGACTTCGATATAATACATAAATCGGGAAAGAAGCATCTGGACGCTGATGGCTTATCTAGGGGGCCCTTACCAGAAACTGATTGGGATGAGGATTTTGAAAGGCTATTTTTAAATCAAATAACAGACGAAGAGGATAAATTTATCGAAAGTGTTAAGAAAAACCTAAATGGAAGCAGGCGATCAATTGCGCAAAACTTTAAAGAAGAAGATGGATGCCTCTTTAAGAAAAACCCGAACCCTGAAGGCAGGGCTTGGTTGCTTGTGGTTCCAGAGAATAAAAAGAGAGAAATTATGAAAGAATATCACAATCATATGTCGAATGGCCATCTGGGCGTCGCCAGAACCATGTACCGAATAAAGAGTAAATACTTTTGGCCATCCATGCTAAAGGATGTCTCAGAATTCGTTAAGACGTGTCACCTTTGCCAAAGTAGGAAAGGCTCAAACCAATTACCTTCTGGACTACTACAGCCCATCCCCCCAGCCAACTTTCCTTTCGAAAGAATTGGAATTGACTTTGTTGGTCCACTACCATCTACGAAAAACAGGAAAAAATGGATAATCGTGCTGACGGACTACTACACTAGATATGCAGAAACAAGAGCAGTCTCGGAAGCAACAGTGAAAGAAGTTTCTAAATTTCTAGTAGAGGATATTTTTCTTCGGCACGGAGCCCCACAATATCTTATTAGTGACAGAGGCTCTCAATTTACAAGTAATTTAATGAAAGAGGTGATGAAAACGTGCAAGATTAAACATTGCTTCACAACGAGCTATCATCCCCAGACTAATGGATTGACAGAGCGGTTAAATAGAACATTGATCAATATGCTCAGTATGTATGTGAACACTGATCAGAAAAATTGGGACGAAATACTCCCATTCATCACTCACGCTTACAATACTACAATTCAGGAAACCACAGGATATTCTCCCTTTTTCCTGATGTTTGGAAGAGAACCCACGTCTCTTTTGGACGACAGGAATATCTCGGTGGACATTGACAAAGATGATTATGATGAATACATAAAACATCACTTAGACAAAATAAACAGAACAAGAAAATTAGTTATTAACAACACAATAAAGACTCAAGAAAGAATAAAAAAGAACTATGACAAGAAACACATGGAAAGAAGCTACGAACCAGGAGAATTAGTAGCAGTTTGGACACCAATTAGGAAAATAGGAAAGTGTGAGAAACTACTGAGAAAATATTTTGGCCCATATAGAATATTAAAGAAGCTGTCTAACGTAAATTACTTAATTGAGCCAAAAGATAATCCTGGCCAAGACCCATTGATTGTCCATGTCTCAAGACTCAAACCCTATTTTGAGAGAATTGATGAGGTAACTCACGAGGACGTGACGACCTCTGGAGAGGGGGAAGTTTTACATCATGATTAATGGCGTATTTCTTATATTATTTTTAATATATTTGAAATTTAAATTATATATTTATTTATTTTTATATAAAATATTCTATGATATTTATTTAAAACACAGATTATTTAGATTGTCATCATTTGTATTTAGGTACACGTGTGACTTCACTGCTCTCTTTGATGTGAGAAAATAAAGGAAGGATTCTGGTGGCTACTTAAAGAAGACTTATCTCGTTATTCTCTTTTATAAATTTGTAGGATGGTTGAAACACGCTCTGGTAAGATGCAAGACCCAGCACAGGAGAGAATCCAGGCTGAAGAGTCTGCCAAGCCGCAACCTGGTGCAACAATATATTACACGTTATTTGTTTTCTTGGCCGACTGTTTTACATATGGTGTTATCTTAAAATTGCTTGTTTTGAATATTTTTTTAGATTGAGATTATTAGCTAGTATGTAAAAAAATTAACTCTGTTGAAATTTAATTTTGTATTTATATAAAAATAAAATTAACTCTGTTGATTTTTTTGTATTTAATCGATAACAGCGAAGTTACGCATGTTAATGTTAGGGAAAAATATTTTGATGTTAAGCAAAACCTGCTTCATCTCGTTTTACATAAATGTTGAAAATTTGGTTGAAATTGATGCATTGTAACGAAAGTTTTTAGTGATGTACACTTATGAAATTTGCATTTTATTAATATAGATAGAGAATTTTTTCAACAAATGTTCGTTAGACAAACCTTTACTCGGGTAAAACCCGGGCGAAGCCGGGTACATATCCGCTAGTCTATCTATATATATATAAAATTGAATGTCTGTCTGTTTGTCTATTCTCTATAGATTCAAAAACCATACATCCAATCGCCTTGAAATTTCGGGATATTAATAGGTATATTCCCGGGAAGGTGTTTGAAAAATAATTTATTGAATATCTTGAATATCGTTAGAGTTATTTGCAGATTTGTAGATTTAACTCGAAAGCAGCACGCCCCATTGCGACGATGATAACAAGTTTTTTATCTATAAGTTTTATTATCACTAAGTTTATTATCTTAAATATTATTTATCAAAAGTAAGATTTCCTACCTATTAATTACCCACAAGTCAAAGTTAGTTTTATCATTCATCTACAACATATATTGGGAAGGTGATGGCCGGCATGCGCCCTCGGGCTAGATCTTTTGATCGACAGATATCACCAACTGATGACCAAATATCCTTTAGGATATCCTGGTCTTTACAGCACTAATTCGTCACCTCGACATTCCACTCTAGAGAAACTTGCCAACATTGTTGTATTGTGCTGTAAAAAACAATATCATACGCAATATATATATATATATATTGGGAGAATAGATAAAATGATGATTTTGTAATGTAGAAAATTAGGAAAGACAAAATTCAGTTATCCTAATCACCCCAATATCTATTTTTCCCCTATTGAATGTTTTTCAAGCGAATTTCGCTTTAACAAATCCCTAAATATTTTGATTTTTCTAATTCAATCGAGGTTTTTAAAAATTCTGAAAAAAAAAACAATTCATAAATCCCAACAGTTACGGATTTGACATCGTGCAACACATAAAATTTAAAAAGAAATATAGATATTAGTTCATTCTTGTACACCCGCAAAGACCTA
>CP092876.1:67889863-67976309 GCA_030710605.1 Cordylochernes scorpioides | reverse complement strand
GATATTAAAGCTATAATATGAAATTGCATGTTTCAAATAAAATATAATGTCTACAATTATGTATGGAAATATCTTTATTTACAGAGCTGCTAACCAGAATGGTTGATTTTTGAGCCCGAACAATTATGTATTATAACCAGGCTTCGCCCGTGTTCTCTCCTTGAAATGTTGCCCCATGAATCATTAATTATTATTATATCTAGTTATCCCCCTCTCAATTGATAAGATCTAATAAAATCAAAGTTTTAAACAAAAATTATTATTTGACTATCGGACGTACCCGGCTTCGCCCGGGTTTTACCCGAGTAAAAGTTTGTCTAAAGAATCTCTCGATAAAGTGAACATTTTTTTTCCGGTCCCTTGAAAAATACTCGATAAGTTGAATAAAATCAATATTAATTGGTTCCCTCGGTAATTGGAAGTTAAAGGAATAGTATCTTGCCTTGGAATTGTATCATTATTCTTGTATGGATGTACCCGGCTTCGCCCGGGTTTTACCCGAGTAAAGGTTTGTTTAACGAATATCTCGATAAAGTGAACATTTTTTCCCGGTCCCTTGAAAAATACTCGATAAGTTGAATAAAACAATATTAATTGGTTCCCTCGGTAATTGGAAGTTAAAGGAATAGTATCTTGCCTTGGAATTGTATCATTATTCTTGTATGGATGTACCCGGCTTCGCCCGGGTTTTACCCGAGTAAAGGTTTGTTTAACGAATCTCTCGATAAAGTGAAATTTTTTCCCGGTCCCTTGAAAAATACTCGATAAGTTGAATAAAATCAATATTAATTGGTTCCCTCGGTAATTGGAAGTTAAAGGAATAGTATCTTGCCTTTGAATTGTATCATTATTCTTGTCTCAAATAAATTGCCGTGTCATCCTGAATTTTGTCTTTCCTAATTTTCTACATTACAAAATCATCGTATCATCATGATAATATTTAGAGCAGATTGTTGAATTATAACAGATAAATTAGAATATTTATCTTGATTATTTCTAGGCGAAAAGTTATTTCAAAAATTTTATTTGCTAGAAACCTTCCCAGTACTATGCTAAATAACTTCCCAAAGTTTCATGGCGATCCAATGAGTGGTTTGGTCAGGCATAAAGGACAAACAAACAAACAGACACACACACATACATTCATTTTTATATATATAGATTATGGTAATAATAAGATGTAATATTAACAAAAATCAATTGAAATCTTTATAGTATTATGATATAATTATAAAATGAATAACATTTGTTATATTAAAATTCTCCCGGCAACCATTCACTAGGGGAGAAGCTGAGCGCAGCAAGGTCATGTAGAGTCAGTATAAAATAATATTTACAATTACAAAATATAAAAAAAGGTTTGTTTATTGTCTAATTTCATTATTTGAATACCTTATAAGTTAATCTATATATATTCAGCCACATATATGCAAAATTTATAAATAGTTTTGTTGAAAAAGAGTACCAGATATCAATTTATCCTGACAATAATATATGGATTCACAGTAGGGAGAGGATGCAGTGGACATTGTTTAACAAAATTTCATTAGGCTAAATTTCACTCGAATAAAACAAACAGGGCAATGCCTGGTTAATAATTTTTAATTCTAACGAAGTGTATTCATATAAAAATATTTTTATACACACGCACACTTAGGGAATATTGTCAATGTCGAACTTTTCAAATATTAATTGAGAATTTCTAAGTTCAAAGCCAAGAAGTGCGGGTTTTTTATTTTTATTTTATTTCATTACTAGCGGATGTACCCGGCTTCGCCCGGTTTTACCCAAGTGAAAGTTTGCTTAACGAATATTTGATAAAAATATTTTTCGAGCAAACATTCAATTCCTACTGAATCGATTTATATATCTCTTTTTATAAAAATCAATTCAGTAAAAAGTGCAAGTTTTCTTGAATAATATTTTTCAAATTTTAATAAAGATATAAGGAAAAATATATTGCCTTGTATATACTACTAGCGGATGTACCGGCTTCGCCCAGGTTTTACCCGAGTAAAGGTTTGTCTAACGAACATTTGTTAAAACAATTCTCTATAAACTTATAAAAAAAATAATAGATATATTTTGATAATTTGAAACTCGTAAATTTGAATCTCTCGATAAAGTGAACATTTTTCCCGGTCCTTTGAAAAATAATCGATAAGTTGAATAAATCAATATTAATTGGTTCCCTCGGTAATTGGAAGTTAAAGGAATAGTATCTTTGCCTTGGAATTGTATCATTATTCTTGCCTCAAATAAATTGCCGTCTCATTCTGAATTTTGTCTTTCCTAATTTTCTACATTACAAAATCATCATTTTATCTATTCTCCCAATATATATGTTGAAGATAAATGATAAAACTAACTTTGACTTGTGCGCAATTAATAGGTAGAAATCTTACTTTTGATAAATAATCTTTAACACAATAAACTCATAAAAAAATTAATAGATTTATTTTGATAATTTGAAACTCGTAAATTTGAATCTCTCGATAAAGTGAACTTTTTTTCCGGTCCCTTGAAAAATACTCGATAAGTTGAATAAAATCAATATTAATTGTTTCCCTCGGTAATTGGAAGTTAAAGGAATGGTATCTTGCCTTGGAATTGCATCATTATTCTTGTCTCAAATAAATTGCCGTGTTATCCTGAATTTTGTCTTTCCTAATTTTCTACATTACAAAATCATCATTTTATCTATTCTCCCAATATACCTACCCCCCGATTTACACGTTACTTGTTTTACACGTTTTCGCTTTTACACGGTTTTCCAAATAAGTTTTTTTTTTGTTTTTATCGCACTATACTAAATACTACTGTGATTGAACATATGCGCTGTGTACACATCTCACGAGGAATCCCGAGCTTATGTGCTGACTATATATTTTAACCTGTCAATGCATTTTATTTTTATTTCTGTGTACACCTATCCCCCATTTACACGTTTTTATATATTATATATTTTATATTTTATAA
The DNA here is from genome assembly GCA_030710605.1 of Cordylochernes scorpioides. NCBI lineage: Eukaryota > Metazoa > Arthropoda > Arachnida > Pseudoscorpiones > Chernetidae > Cordylochernes > Cordylochernes scorpioides. The sequence goes on along the minus strand of CP092876.1, from coordinate 67,973,330 downwards.
TTATAATAAATAAATTTTATATATATATAATATTTATATATTTTAAGTTTTTCGTCATTCTGGCTTAATTGATTGAGAATTTGTCTAGGTTTTGAATTTCTTATTTTCCTTTTTCCGCATTTGTAGCTTGTGGCTTCCATAAAGGTGGGGTTTTCTTATTTTTCGGATTTTTCGTAGAATTTAAATGATTGTCTAATAATGTAGTCATTGATGTTTTCGATATTTAGATCGTTCCTGTGGATTGTGTTCCAAACGAACCAGGGTGGAGACATGATTTTTCTGCTCATTTTATTTTCGAAGACTTCTAGCTTTTTAAGGATGGTCTTATGTGCTGTCATAAAATGTGGTGGCCATATATGAGTATTGGTCTTATTATTGATGTGTAAACGGTTCTTTTGAAACGAAAATATAATTTGCTTTTCCGTCCTAGAAGTAGGGATAATCGGTGTTGGGCAGCTTTCGCCAAATTAATTCTGTTTTCGGTGTGTTTTTTGAAGGTTAGGTGCTCGTCTAGGGTCATCCCTATGTATCGGATGTTATCTTTCCATTTAATATTGTTTTCGAAAACAAAAGGTTCATCTAAAGGTTTCTTAATTTTGTCTTTTTTACTGGAGAATATTATTGCTTCACTTTTTTGGGGGTTCATTGTGACTCGCCATTCTTTACAACAGAGCGTGGAAAAGATGCAGGCCTCTTCAAGTTTCATGTGGAGTCTGTCGAAGTCGTATGTCGAGGCCAAAATGGCGGTATCATCGGCAAATAGGTGTAAGGAGGTGTCTTCAATACAGGGGAAGTCATCTATATATATGTCGAAAAAGGTTGGTCCTGTGACCGAACCTTGAGGGACCCCAGCAAGGATGTTCCTAGCTGTAGAAAGTTCGTCTTTGACTCGTACCTTGAATGTTCTATTTGTTAAGAAATTTTGCGTTATTTTTATGATGTCTCCAGGAAGGTGCTTTTCGCACATTTTGTAGAGAAGGGCTTCGTGCCAGACTTTATCGAATGCTTTGGCAATATCGAAGAATATGGCTCCTGTTATTTGGCCTAGGTCCATGGCTTTTCTTATTTTTTCAGTGACAACAACTAGCTGGTGCAATGTTGAGTGCTTGGCTTGGTAGCCAAATTGTTCAGGTCTGAGTGGATTCTTTTCTTCTAGGGATTTTCGGAGTCTTCTTAAAACAATTCTTTCGAATAGTTTTGAGATGGCAGGTAACAGCAAAATGGGCCTGTAGTTTGTTGGTTCATCTAAGGATTTTCCTTTTTTAAGTATGGGGCAGATAATGGACGTTTTCCATCTGTCAGGGAAGTGGGCAAGTTGCAGTGAGGCGTTAAAGATTTCGGCTATTGATGCTAGTATATGATTAGGGAGCAGTTTGAGAGCTTCATTAGGCAATTCGTAGATTCCGGGAGCTTTTTTATTTGGTAGATATTCAATAATCGCTTTTATTTCACCAATGTTTGTTGGTTCTAGTCCTGTTTCTTTATTTTTTTTCATGTATGAGTTCACACGTTTTATGTATGTACGAGTAGGTTTGGAGTGGGATATATAGGGATTGGGGGTGAACTGTTTTTCATAGTTGTTGGCAAACGATTCAGCTGCTTCTTCTGTGGTTAGTGTCTGCTCATTGTTTGTCTTCAGTGTTATTTCTTGTTTTTCAGAGTTGGATAATCGTTTGATGGCTTTCCATATGGTTTGGTCCGTGACTTTCAAGTTTTCGATAAAGTGGTCCCAGCTGGTGTTATAGTGCTCTCTTGTAAGTTTCTGTGATTCTCTCCGGGCCGTCCGGGTCGCAGGTTTTTTTCATTTTTTTTCTTTGTCTGTTGGTGGATTGTATTTTTTCTTTAAGGTGAGGTGGATATCTTCGTTCTAGTTCCGGGTCCTTATATTTTGTTGAATCTTTCAAATTTTGCACCATTTTTTATTCAATGTGTGTAATGGTCTCGTCTATTTTTGAAGATGTGTCTAGGATCAGTTCAGGAGGTTCAGCGATTTCCATTTTGTACTTGAATAGGGCCCAATCAGTAATTTTTATTTTTGTAATTGAGTAGGAGATTTTGAAATCCTGTATCACAAGTAGTGTGTACTGGGAGATGATCAGAGGTTAGTTCATGCAGGACTTTAGAGTATGCGCTTTGGGAGATGTTTTTGTGCACGGCGATGTCAATGATGTCTGGAGGTGAGTCATGAGTAGGTTCGTCAGGGTAGCTCACATCTAGGTCCATAACGTTGATTGCATTTTGGTGCCTTTTCCCGCTTGGGTTAGTGGTGGTGGAACCCCAGGCAGGATGTTTGCAGTTTAGGTCCCCTGCTATGATGGTCTGTGTGTCCGTTGAAAAAATGTTATAGATATCGGTTTGATCTAGATAGGTGTTTGGTGGTTTGTAGCATGAATACAGGTTCATATTTAACCCGTTTTTGTTTTTGATTGAAATTCCTGTGGTTTCCAGGCTTGAGGTGGTGGCATGAATAGCTGCATGGCTGTACTTCTTGTGGATGAATATGGCAATTCCACCACCTTGTCCGGTTAGTCTGTCGTTGAGGAGGGTGATGAAGTTTTGAATCTTCATTTGTTGCACGCCCTAAGCCAGGTTTCTGACACTAGTGCGATGTCGATGTCGTGATCGTTCGTTTTGAGTTTGGGGCACTCTATTTATCTTTCTGTATAGTGGGCAACCACGCCAACTTGCTGTGTGCTGACCCTGGCAGTTTGCACATTTAGGTGGGGCTTCTTTTTCTTTGGTGCATTCGGATGTGAAATGATTTTCTCCACATTTTACACATTTGGGAGTTTCCCTGCATTCAAACTGAGAGTGCCCAAAGTTTTGGCACCTATGGCATTGTCCTGGGCCTTTGGGAGCCCTGTAAGCCTCGACGTTGCACTTCATGTCGCATAGATCTGTGATATTGTAAATTTCTTTATTGCTTGCAGTCTTAGGAAGGGTTACCTGGATTAGTGATAGCTCCTCCTTTGTTCTTGAATTTCGTAATCTTGCAAATTTGGACATCTCGAATCCCTTGTTTTCCAGATCCTCTTGTATTTCGGGGGTGGTGATGCAGCGGTCGAGACCTCTGACGACTACTCTAAGGCACTTTTCGTCGTCTAGGATCTTAAGTGGAAGGTGTAGTGGCGATCTTCCAGCCACTTGGTAGCTCCTGGTAGTCTGATGTTGTGTGAGTCTGAACGTTGATGTATCGGCCTGATGTGTAAAATTCTGGCTTTTGTTTGGTACATTAGATAAGACCATCTCTAAGGCCTGACCATTCCTTTACTCCGCTTATTTTAATCGATGGTATTCTGATCTTGGGGTTAGGGGTGGGATTGTTAAGTTTGTTATTCGATGTTTCGTTAGATTTTTTTGATGAGTTAGAGTTTTTATGGTTTTGTTCATGATTTGGCATTTTGTTTGGTGCCACTTCGATTTCCATTTCGATTGTTTCTGCTTCATGAGGTTTTTCAGGCTGTTTATTTTGAAATTTTGTCTCAGGATTACCTTGTGGCCTTTGGTTGGAGCACCTGGTTGTTTTTTGCGTTGTTGTTTCTTTTGCGGCTATTGGTGATTTTTCTCTTGGGCGCTTCGCGGGAGCTTTTGTAGTATTGTGTTCTAGGTAGTTTGAGCGCAGTTCGCACAGTTCCCTTTCGTAAAAGTCAATAAAATTTATTAGCTCGAGAAAGGTGGTTTCGACCGCGCCGGAGTATTTCTTCAAAGCTTAAGAATCTTTTTCATTTTTTAATTCTGGACATTCTGGAAGTTTCCAAATTGAATATTTACGGGTACCTACCGGGTATTTGGGGTTGGTAAAATTAGTGTTGGGGGCTTCTGGTGCAGGGAGGTCTTCCATGGTTGGGGATTTTCGCGTGGGACTCGAATTTATTCTTCTACTTTCTCAGGTTCTGGTTCAAATTCACATAAATAGGTACCGCTCAGCAAGAGCAACCTAGTTCATGATAATTGAACAATGAATAATATGTGAAGGTTATTCACTTATTAAACAAAATGTTAACGCTAGATTCAATCCCGGTTCATGATTGTCGGGAATCGAGGGTGTTACCCACTCGTCCACCAACTTTTAAGGGCATTTAATATTTCTTCAAACTATTCACTATTGAATACTTAACATTAGTTTATTGGTATTTCTAATGTAAGCAAAGTTTGTGAGAGTTTAAGGTTCTTGCATTTTTATTTTTAAAAAAATATAAAAAATAATGACTCTTTCTTTCTTGTACTGCCCTCTATCGATAAAAATTTATATTTATATATATTGCTAGCAGAGTGACCCGGGCAGCAAATCAAGTATAACGATGAGTAAAAGTACTTTCTAAGTGAAGTGTATGCATTCAGTCAGATCTTATATATTTTTATATCAAAATAAAAATGCAATCATATCATCAAAAACAAACCTTAAAAAAAACAACATATTAGACAGCACAGTGCAAAAATGTAGAAATTTAATGTAATAAGTGATGAAATAAGTAAAAAAAAATATATATATATATCCCTATATATAGTAACGACCGTCATGGGCCGGCTGGCCGGCCGGCCGGCCGGTTCTGTCACGGATATGCGCGCATCATCATTATGATCATTATCATTATCTAATGGTAATAATAATAATAATAATTTTTATTATTATTATTATATTATTATTATTATCCCTATATATAGTCAAGTCCGTCATGGGCCGGTTCTGTCACGGATGCGCGCGCACAGGGAGGTCACGTGCTCGCCGGCAGCCAACGGGCGCGCGCCGCCGGCATTACGTCATAGATTATAAACACAAGGTAATAAGGCCAAATAAAAAAATAGTGTGTGATAAGGCACAATTTGGATTATCTACTTATATAATTGCCTTATTCTCTCTGTGTGAAGTTCACGGATAGATTTTGGTCAGAATGGATAAAATAAAAAAAGTGTCAAGGGATGGGAATCGAACCCACGACCTTCCGCTTACCGGGCAGATGCCATGACCACTAGGCTACCCTGGACATATTTTTCCGTTCACATTTTTATTTTTATATTTTCAAGACACACAGAGTTTGGGGCGGGACGTTTCACAAGAGAGACATCCACGGCGCCAATTTATAATTGTAACGAATAGTATTTTAATTAAAACATTTTAAAAATATATACGCACTCGGGTAAAACCCGGGCGTTGCCCGGCCCATTCGTCTAGTATATATATATATATACCAAAAACAAAATAATTTCGAGGTCAGAAACTATTTTATATATACAATAAAACCTCATTAATTCAACACACGATAATTTGACTATGTGTTGATGTCCAGACATACGGCCAAATTTCGAATTATAAACTGTAATTCGACACTATCGATAATTCGACTATTTTAAAATTGAGAAAACACTGACTCCTGTTTAGTAAGTAATTTCAGTTAAGAAACTAAAGGAATTGGTGAAAATTTAAATAAATATATTCAAAGTAGAAAGTTATTTTTAAAGTGACAAAGAAAATTTAATAAATCAGAAAATAAAATTGCAAACAGCACAACTATATTGCAGATAAGAAAACATGTAAAAGGATAAATTTATTCAGAGGACCTCAATAAAAACTAAATTTCTAGTTAAACAAGGTAATATGACCAAATTCAATTGTATCCAGTGCATAAATGCAGAAAATTAATGTATAAAATAATGATTAAATGAAGGAAATACCAAAAATAAAAATAATTGAAAATAGTTTATTAGCTAACAAATAATACAAAAAAACCTTTCAGGTGAGAAACTATAGGCATTGGTAAAAGGTCATATAAATTAATCTATCTATCTATATATATAAAAATGAATGTATGTGTGTGTGTGTCCTTTATGTCTGAAAATGTTCACTTTATCGAGAGATTCGTTAGACAAACCTTTACTCGGGTGAAACCCGGGCGAAGCCGGGTACATCCGCTAGTATTTATATAAATATTAGTGTATGTGTGTCTGTCTGTCTTTTATGCCTGACCAAACCACTCATTGGAACGCCATGAAACTTTGGGAAGTTATTTAGTATAGTACTGGGAAGGTTTCTAGCAAATAAAATTTCTGAAATATATATTTCTGAATTTCAAGATAAATATTCTAATTTATTTGTTATAATTCAAAAATCTACTCTAAATATTATCATGATGATACGATGATTTTGTAATGTAGAAAATTAGAAAAGACGAAATTCAGGATGACACGTCAATTTATTTGAGACAAGAATAAAGATACAATTTTAAGGCAAGATACTATTCCTTTAACTTCCAATTACCGAGGGAACCAATTAATATTGATTTTATTCAACTTATCGAGTATTTTTAAAGAGACCGGGAAAAAATGTTCACTTTATCGAGAGATTCGTTAGACAAACCTTTACTCGGGTAAAACCTGGGCGAAGCCGGGTACGTCCGCTAGTTTGAAATAAAAAATTGCAAGCAACAAACTATAATACAGATATGACAACATATTGAAGGAATAAATTCACCTAAAAGTTCTCATTAAAAACTACATTTCTAGTCTATATCTATATTAATAAAATGCAAATTTCATAAGTGGTGTTCGCTAAAAACTTTCGTTACAATGCATCAATTTCGACCAAATTTTCAACATTTATGTAAAACGAGATGGAGCAGGTTTTGCTTAACATAAAAATATTTTTCCTAACTTTAACATGCGTAACTTCGCTGTTATCGATTAAATACAAAAAAAATCAACAGAGTTAATTTTATTTATATATAAATACAAAAAAAAATCAGCAATTCATTCAACTCAATCTAAAAAAATATTCAAAACAAGCAATTTTAAGATAACACCATATGTAAAACAGTCGGCCAAGAAAACAACAACGATATTGCATCTTTCTCACATATTCACACACAATCTTGATTAATAATTAAAACTAATCTTTAACATTGTTTATTATACTTCATAATATATAATATTCGTTGGGTAAACTTTCACTCGGATAAAACCTGGGCGAAGCCGGGTACACATCCGCTAGTATATATATATATATTAAATTGAATGTCTGTCTGTGTGTGTGTACTCTATAGATTCAAATACCATACATCCAATCGCCGTGAAAATTTGGGATATTATTAGGTATATCCCTGGGAAGGTTTTTGAAAAATAAGTTCATGAATATCCTTAGAGTTATTTGCAGATTTGTAGATTTAACTCGCAAGCAGCGCCACCATTGCGACGATGTTAACAAGTTTTTTATCTATAAGTTTTATTATCACTAAGTTAATATCTTAAAGATTATTTATCAAAAGTAAGATTATCTCAGGATGACACAGCAATTTATTTGAGACAACAATTTCCACTAGATAAAACGATGATTTTGTAATGTAGAAAATTAGGAAAGACAAAATTCAGGATGACACGGCACACAGGGACCGGGAAAAAGTGTTCACTTTATCGAGAGATTCAAATTTACGAGTTTTAAATTATCAAAATATATCTTTTTTTCTATAAGTTTATAGAGAATTGTTTTAACAAATGTTTTCGTTAGATAAACCTTTACTCGGGTAAACCTCGGGCGAAGCCGGGTACATCCCCTAGTTTTATATATATGTGGGTTAAATTTGAACGTATTCTTCCAAAGTTCGCACATGTTAAAAAGCCACATAAAGCTTTCAATGTGTAAAAAAAGGCATTCGTAGCAAGAGACCTACTCAGGCAAAGGTTTAGCCTTGAGCTCTATTTATAGTTATAGCAAAAGCCAACCTTAGTGGTAACTGAAGCTTCTTCAAAATGAAAGGAAGGATGTAAAGAACTTACCTGTTTGGTAAGCAATTCAGCACTTTTTCATTAATCTCTAATGAGCTACCAACAGTTTCCAAAGGGAAATGCAGGGCTGAATAGTTAGGCCAGACAATCTATATTAATAAAATGCAAATTTCATAAGAGGACATCACTAAAAACTTTCGTTACAATGCATCAATTTCAACCAAATTTTCAACATTTATGTAAAACGATATGGAGCAGGTTTTGCTTAACATCAAAATATTTTTCCCTAACATTAACATGCGTAACTTAGCTTTTATCGATTAAATACAAAAAAATCAACAGAATTAATTTTATTTACATATAAATACAAAAAAAAATTCAGCAATTCATTCAACTCAATCTAAAAAAAATATTCAAAACAAACAATTTTAAGATAACACCATATGTAAAACAGTCGGCCAAGAAAACAACAACGATATTACATCTTTCTCACATATTCACACACAATCTTGAATAATAATTAAAACTAATCTTTAACATTGTTTATTATATTTCATAATATATAATATTCGTTAGCCAAACTTTCACTCGGATAAATGTAATATAAAAAGCCAACAATGAAGAATGAATGTAAGATAAAAATCCAACAATGTTGAGTAAATATAATATAAAAAGCCAACAATGAAGAATGAATGTAAGATAAAAAGCCAACAATGAAGAGTAAATATAATATAAAAAGCCAACAATGAAGAGTGAATGTAAGATAAAAATCCAACAATGAAGAGTAAATGTAATATAAAAAGCCAACAGAGTGAATGTAAGATAAAAAGCCAACAATGAAGAGTGAATGTAATATAAAAAGCCAACAATGAAGAATGAATGTAAGATAAAAAGCCAACAATGAAGAGTGAATGTAAGATAAAAAGCCAACAATGAATAGTAAATGTAATATAAAAAGCCAACAATGAAGAATGAATGTAAGATAAAAAGCCAACAATGAATAGTAAATATAATATAAAAAGCCAACAATGAAGAATGAATGTAAGATGAAAAGCCAACAATGAAGAGTAAATATAATATAAAAAGCCAACAATGAAGAGTGAATGTAAGATAAAAAGCCAACAATGAAGAGTAAATGTAATATAAAAAGCCAACAGAGTGAATGTAAGATAAAAAGCCAACAATGAAAAGTGAATGTAATATAAAAAGCCAACAATGAAGAATGAATGTAAGATAAAAAGCCAACAATGAAGAGTGAATGTAATATAAAAAGCCAACAATGAAGAATGAATGTAAGATAAAAAGCCAACAATGAAGAGTGAATCTATCTATATATATAAAATTGAATGTCTGTCTGTCTGTTTGTCTGCACTCTATAGATTCAAAAACCATACATCCAATCGCCGTGAAATTTTGGGATATTATTAGGTATATCACCGGGAAGGTTTTTGAAAAATAATTTCCTGAATATCTTGAATATCCTTAGAGTTATTTGCAGATTTGTAGATTTAACTCGCAAGCAGCGTCCCCATTGTGACGATGATAACAATATATCGAGAGATTCAAATTTACGAGCTTCAAATTATCAAAATATATCTTTTTTTTTTTTAAATAAGTTTTTAGAGAATTGTTTTAACAAATGTTCGCTAGACAAACCTTTACTCGGGTAAAACCCCGGGCGAAGCCGAGTACGTTTTATAAGTTTATAGAGAATTGTTTTAACAAATGTTCGTTAGACAAACATTCACTCGGGTAAAACCCAGGCGAAGCCGGGCACATCCGCTAGTATAATAATATATTCAGTAGGAACAAGAAAAAAAAGCATTTGCCAAAGATATGAACATAGGGGAATAATAATAGAATACTTTAAAAATGGAGCTAAAAAATATATTATTGAATAAAACAACTCTAGCTGCGAAAAAAAGCTGAATCAAAGACTGCAACAAGAGCTACACTCACAATTATAACAATATTCGACCACTCTAGCTGTTATCTGAAAACAAAAAAAAAACTATATGAAAGAAATCAACAATTAAATCAGAAAAGGGACCAAAATATCTTTATTTACGGGGCTACTAAGGAATCAGAAAACAAAAATATCAGGTTTTAAAAATAAACAATTCGATGATAATAAATAAAAATAAGATTAATAACAAATAAGATGAGCAACATTTGAAGGCAAAAAAATTAACGATTGCAAAATCAATAAATTAAAAATGAATAAATTTATTAACATTTGAAAAATAAAAATAAACAATAATGTGAAGCAAAAAATAAGGAAAATTTGGTGAATATCAATAGATGGCTATTTATAATTAAGTATCTCTGCAGGAGATAGCTTCAAACTTTACAACTGGAAACTCTGTTAGCCTATTATCTATATAGAAGATTTTGTAATAAAGGACGATGATAAAATATCATTTAAATTCAGTTCATATATGTCACATTCTGCTTATAAATTATTTGTATATGTAAATTTTACACTGTTAGGATTTATGTAAATATTTGTAACTATATAAATGAGACGCGTGATTGAAATAAATTGAGTCAGAAGCTTGCAACGTTTCTTTCTTCATTCACGCTAACAATAAGTCCCTGCATATTGGCGTGTGCGAAACCTTAGATACGTTTCATATATATAAAGCGAAACATAAGGAAGTTGTACCTTTTAGCGTGTATATCGGGATTCAGACAATAACTCAGAAATATATTTGATACGCAGTGACCTTTATTGAAGACACTCAAGATAACAAAAAACGACCGGCGCGACATTAAAATGTGAAACTTCCTTAAGTTTTGTCCATGAGTGTAAATCCGGCTTGCAAAAAAAAGTTTTTCTATTTTTATATATGTCTGCAAAATTATAAAAATCGCTTTCATATAATAATTATATAATAATAAAAATTGTGTTGAGCATAAAATATAATCGTTCTCAAAAGTTTTGAACCCATATTTTTTCTCGCATAAATATAAAATATTTTGATCGAACCATTGAGCTGAAATCAAATTGGCATGTTGATGTGAATACTAACTCAATGCCTTCTTACCAACTTCCTTGCTGTGCTAAAATAGGATCTTACCAAGATATAAAGTCTGAATTATTAAAAATTTTGATAAACATCATCTAGATTAAGAAGTAGAAACTGTCAACCCGCGGGTTGTTCAACTTCGTTTTATAAACGACCCCACATAACAATTTTTAAATATTTTTCAAACCGGGCCTTTAGAAACCAGAGAAGATTATTTATTTTTGCATATTGAAAATCGTTTAAAATATTTTAACGACCTAAGATTTCAAAGTGTGTTATCCACATGTGGCCACCATTCCTTACTGCCTCTTGCCATTCAGCTACAACCACAAATCTGTGAAAATATATAATCGAAATCATTTGTATCTAAAAAATATACAGTAGAACTACCTCCCTGTGAAGGACACCTAATTGCAGAGCCAAACTGTCCTTTGACACAGAAAGTGTCCTCTTATCATAGAAGAGTTGCTAAACAGTAATGTTTTTTAAATGTTTGAAAAACACTCAAATGATGATGATAATAATAATGATATGTTAATTGGAATCATTATGACTACTGATAAGAGGTTTAATAATATAATATTATAATGAATATCATTTGATAATCTATTATATGTTAATCAATATATTCACCTATCTACATTCAAAATTTCTCGATGGGTTTGAGAAGAGCAACAAATATTACAATTTATATTGACAATAATGAATTCAGTAGGGAGTAGATGCTATTCCCGCCAAACTTGTTTAACAAAATGTTCGTTAGGCAAACTTTCACTCAGGTAAAATAAACTGGGCGAAGCCGGGTTTATTCGCTAGTATATGTCCTGGAAGAGTATATATTATGACATATGTCATAATATATACTCTTCCAGGAATAATAAAACAAACCTAGAGCCATCCCAGAGAGAGATGGGATGTAAAGTCCGGTCAATTGAGACAGCAGCGACATTCCAAAGGGGCGGCAAATGGGGCCCGTCCGTCAACACCTGGGGACTATTTTTGGACAGTTGCTGGGGGCGTGGAACACAAACGGTCGTTCAGCGGTGGCATCCCCTCGCACTACCTCTCTCTCTTGGATGGCTTCCAAATTCCTCTACCAATTTGTGGCGTGATTATCTCCCTTTCCCCACCACATTATTACCACTATATTGTCACATTGAAAGTCGACAGGATAAGACCTGACCGGGAAACAAATCCCTCATATACCAGAGTATGAAGAAAACAAGAAGCAATACCACGATGATCGAACAAACCCACAACCAAGTTCCACAAGAACCAACGACCGACTCTACTGTAGCCGCTTCCCTTCGAACTCTCACCCTCTGTCTCGACCAACTTTTAAACCGTGAGTCTGAAGAAGCAATCACCTACGACGGAGATGAACCTGCCGCACACTTCTTCTCACAACTTGAGTCTCAGCCGAACTTCCACAACTTAAAGCCAGCACGCCAAGCTCGGAAGGCTCAGAGGCGAACCTCGCAAAATTGCACAAGACTTAGCTCTACTCAATAAGACTTATGAAGAGGTCAAGGAGTCACTCTGCGCCGTCACTCCCCGACGCCCTAGCTTCACTCTTCAAGAGTTCTATGAACTTAAATGCACATCGATGGCCGAGATCGAGATCTACTACAAGAACAAGGTCCGAATAGGATTGGCGATCAACCTCCCTAAGAGTGCCATCGTGCAAGCACTATCCAACGGTGTGCCACGTAACTATGGCAACCTTTTAAAGATGGCACAATGGTTGTGCTTAGCCCAACAGCTGACCTACGAAGGGGATAACACCAGCACTAAAGCTGCCCAACAACGATCACCGCGCCAGAGCAGAGCACCTTCCACCACCGTGGACAAGACCCCACCACATCCTTGCCGTTACTGTGGCGGACAACACTGGCACGCACAGTGTCAGCAGCGAGGGCCCTACCAGCGGACTTTTCGGACCTTTACACCTGCGGTCCACAGCGTCGAGCAACCCCAAAGATCGACTGGGCCTGCAGGTGTCTACGAGACCGCAGCAACGACGAGCTCGGGAGAAACCAAGTAATGCCCACTTCGGCAGCAGAACTCCTCCGAAGCTCAATGAACCTACCTGCACCCTAAACCAGCATACGCCTGTAAGTGCAATTATTTTAACCCCTATCATTCATTCTTTAAAGATGCCATTCCTAGTTGACTCTGGAGCCAATGTTTCCATAATTAGTTTAAACCAATTTGAATATATTAAAAATGTTAATAGTTTCATTTGTTCCACCCCTATTAACAATGATGTTATTATACGTACTATATCTAGTCATGCCAAACCAATCGGATTAGTTACCTTACCAATACAATTTAATAATTTTAATTTTAATGAAACATTTTATATTTTAAATTCACCCCTTGAACTTGGTATCCTATCTATTCATGTTATGCAATTCTTAAGATTAACAATGTATTTTCATAATCAATTGATACTTCAAAATAGTGTTCCAGTACCTAAACATTTGTACCATTTTGTATGTGACCTTCCCACTTGTAAGCACGGCTCGCGAATAATAACTTCTAACCCTAAACGACCCATAATTCACTCGGTTAACTTAGGCGTTGACGATTTTCAACCTCCACGTGAGCCTTGCTTACAAACAACCCTTAGTAATATTTATCAACCTTCCCCTAAATGCCCCTCTCACCCTTACAACCTTTATAGCCTTCCTACCAGCCCATGCTCCTCTAGAGAATTGATGATTAAAGAATTTTTCGAACAACGCCCAGAACTGACTATCCCTTATCAGCAATTATTGTATTATTTTAAAGATATTTTCCCTATCAATAAATTCAATGTATTACCACTCAACATAACCCCTGTAAAACTCAAAATTATTTCCGATAAGGTTATTTCCCTCCGACCATACCGAACTCCCTATGCCTACCAGAAGGAAATTCAGGACCAGATATCTCAACTTCTAAAACATGACATAATCACCCCCTCCTCTAGCCCATATTCCTCTCCTGTGACACTCGTTCTCAAACGCGATAACACCATGCGTCTCTGCATTGACTTCCGTCGCGTGAACGAACTAGTACCCTCGGATTTGCATCCTTTGCCATTGATAGAAACGGTACTGGATAACCTGTCGAAAGCCAGAGTATTTAGCACCGTTGACATAAGCAATGCATACTATCAAATCCCCATCGCGGAGGAGAGTCAACCACTACTCTCTTTCGTGACTCAACAAGGGCAATATAATTTCAAACGCTTACCCTTTGGATTCAAATCAGCACCCCAAATTTTCGAACGTGTGATTACCCAGTTGATCCACAAACACCACATCTTTCATAGCCCATAATTATGGCGACTTCGTTATTTTTTCTGACTCCTCAGAACAACACCTTACGCACCTTCGACTTTTCTTTAAATTCTGTTTAGAGGAAAATCTCCAACTTAACCTTAAAAAATGTAATTTTTATCAAAATGAAATAGATTTTCTCGGCTACCACATCACCGCAGGGACTTACACACCTAATATTAAAAATACCGAAATCATCAACGCTATTAGAACTCCTATCAACATTAAAACCCTACAATCATTTTTAGGAGCCGTCAACGTATATCATAAATTCATCCCTGAATATGCTAGACTTCGCCACCCCTTAAATCAATTACTAAAAAAGAACGCCAAATGGCTTTGGAGCCCGAATTGTCAACAAGCCTTTGATAAATTGAAGCAACACCTCGCAACACAACCTGTGTTACATCTATTTCAAGAAGGGCTCCCATGCCAGGTCTATTGCGACGCTTCCACGCAGGGCATCGCAGGTGTACTCAAACAAGTACATCCTGACGGTAACATCTACCCTGTACAATATTAGAGTCGCGCGTTGCGTTCCTATGAGCGTAATTACACTATATGTGAACTGGAGTGTTAGCCATTGTAGAGTGTGTTGACAAATTCCGAGTGTACCTCCTAGGATCATCACGCCTTACAATGGCTAAAGACCATAAAAGACCCCACCGGACGCCTCTTTCGTTGGAGCCTTCGACTCTCAGCATACGACTATGAGGTCTAATACCTCAAGGGCTCGCGTCAGTACGAAGCGGACCTACTCTCCCGTTACCCTTTCTGCGGATTTCTATCCACAGGTCAAATAAAAGATCATCAGGGCGAATTACGGAGGGACACTAGGTATATCCTCAATGACAAGGACCTTATGACCATCACACGACGGGGTGTCACTAAAATAATTGTTCCACCATCACTCCGTGGCACCCTACTACAACGAGCCCATCGCGATTTCAATCACCCCGGTATTTCGCAGATGACCAGACTGATCGCAGCCGAATACTATTGGGACGGCATGACAAATGACATCAGGACACATGTAAGAACCTGTTCAGTATGCCAATTAGTCAAACCACCAAAAGGACCTATCTACGGAGAATTGGGACAACTCCCCCCAGCGGTCCTGCCGTACGAACTAGTGTCACTAGATACTATTTCTGGATTCGCGAAATATGGAAATTCTCAGACCTTCTTACATGTCGTAGTGGACCATGCCACACGGTACGCGTGGGCATTTCCATCGCGGTCCACCAGCATTCTCACCTATACCCAAGTGATTAAAACCGGAATGAATTAAATCCGGAAGAGTTTATTTTCGTATTTTTAGCCAAGAAAAATATATTTTTTTACTCTATGTCCTGTAAGAATATCAACCGAATTAGGTACTAACTGAGGACGTGTATAGCCGACAAATATCTATACACTGACTTATAAATATATATATAGATATATAGAAAATAGTAATATTTTTGAATTTGTCGTTGTGGGGTTCTAATCGTGTTTATTTTTTTGGTGACAAAAGAAGAATACTATTAAATATTATTGCATAAATGTCAATAGGCGTTTTCCAGTGGTGGTTAGTAATCATACATAAGTCG
This sequence comes from Cordylochernes scorpioides, assembly GCA_030710605.1. Lineage (NCBI taxonomy): Eukaryota > Metazoa > Arthropoda > Arachnida > Pseudoscorpiones > Chernetidae > Cordylochernes > Cordylochernes scorpioides. Next base: position 67,957,667 of record CP092876.1, on the reverse strand, counting down.
GTGGACGAGTGGGTAACACCCTCGATTCCCGACAGTCATGAACCGGGATTAACTCCCGCGTTAAAATTTTGTTTAATATGTGAATAACCTTCACATATTATTCACTGTTTCAATTATCATAAACTAGGTTGCTCTTGTTGAGCGGTACCTAACAAAGTGATTTTGAACCGGCGGTTAGTAATCAGGGATATCACACAAGATGTAACACGATATGGAACAAAGATGCTACATAAGATGTCTGACCTACATTCCCCGCAGTGCACAGACACACAGACATTTACATTATCTCGGAATTTGTATTTTATTTCTCAAACATTCAGAGATACCCTCACTCTCTTGGAATCATCAAACAGGCTGATTTCTAAACTCACATATAATACAGATATAACACACAAAAAATAAATCATCTTCAATTCTTACAAACTTCATCCAAAAAAAAATACTACCACCTACATTAGTCTGAAAATATGTAATGATAAAAAATAATAAAAATGCGTTTATATGATTTGGTCTCTTTGAAGACTCCAAGAAAGCGAGGATAGCTCTGAATGTTTGATAATTAAAATCCAAATTCCGAGATATTATAAGTATTCCTGCTCTGCGGGGTATGTAGGTCAGACATATATGTAACATCCTTGTTGCATAGCGTGTGGCATCCCGGAGTACTAACCACGGGAACATTGTGTCTTCATAATTGGAATATATTTACATGCATTCTCTTTTTGTCATCAGATAAACCGTGTTAGAACCACTCACTTATTACAATTTTTCTAAATAATAAATTAAAAAAAAAAAAAAAACGCGGCACTACTTGGATTCGAACTTAGAACGCCTCTATTAACATATATTTTCTATAATTTTTATTTATTTTTATATATTTGTATATCTTCCTCATATTATTTTTTTCATATTCATCTTTTATTGATGCGCCACCTTTGGTGATACGCCTTCAATTAGTTCCTTATTTATTTATTCCTTACTTCATTTATTATATATATTTCCATTTTTTTTTATGCTTCTTTCTATTGCAGTAGCATTCAAGATTGTCGTCTTATTTATTATATTTATTTTTATTTTTCATTATATTTATTTATTTTTATTATGAGGCTTTTTTAATTTTTATTATCCAAGTGTCTATGGTGATACATCAGGCATGATGTATTGAACATCAGGTTGTATCATACCGCGTTTTCCCACCGCTAGGTGTCCCAGAATGTCATCTCTGGTCAGATGGTGACAGTGACAGGCCAGGGTATGTACCAGCCTTCCATCACTGCACACTTTATATTGCAATGAAATGTATTATATATTTATTTAAAATTTGTAGTTACTTTAAACTGGCTGAAGTCCCAATAATAAGGGGAAGGAAGTTTATATCTATATATAAAACAAAAGCACAAAGGCAACTTTCACACTTTTTCATTTGTTATGACAAATAAATATTATGAATCTAACATGAGTATATGCTTAGATGAATAATCTGTTTTAAATAAAGCATATATAAAACTTATTAAATAATTAACCCAAAATCAAATAAACATATTTTATTAAAGAAAAATTATAGATATGAAAGGAATTTGAACCTAGAATTTAAAAACCCTCAAATATCAGACTACCTTGCTTATTCTGAGTCAGAAAATGTAAAGCTAAATTTGCTACATCATGATTGGTAATAATGCTTTCTTATAATAATATTGTGGCGAAGAAATATTTTATTATTTAATTTAATATTATTCAATGAAAATATATCCAACAGATTATGAAAATATACATTAATCTGTTTTTGTGAAATCATCTTAAAATATTTCTTTGCTTACTTGCTTAAGATTCTCTAGCTGTAAATAGTTTGGGCTGACTTGTTAATAATTGTCGACTGGTCGCTGTGACGTCATCAATAAATACTTTTACATCTTAGGATATTTCACCCATGTGGGAGGTTAGCAAGATGGGCACTTCGGCTACAAGAGTTTGACGTCACTGTCGTGTATAAGAGCGGAAGGAAACATCAGGACGCAGACTGCTTATAAAGAAGTCCATTAGAATACAGTGAAGATATGGAGGATGATATTCCAAGCATAGTGACTTTGCAGAACTTTAGCGAAGAGCAGATGAATAATCAAGCTATTAGAAAAATCGCTGACAAATTACAAAGTTCTCCTAATAATTCCTTTGTAAAAATCGATAACACGCTCTACAGAAAAAATTATGATCCAATGGGGAAACCATGGCTTTTGGTGGTTCCACACCATTTAAGGCAGGAATTACTGAAAAATTTCCATGATTCACCCACGGCTGGTCACCTCGGATTTACTAAAACCTATGACCGAATAAGAAAAAAGTATTACTGGCCTGAATGTATAGAACGGTTAGAAGGTATGTGGCACACTGTTCAGATTGTCAGAGGCGTAAACATCAGCCCCAACTCCTCTCAGGGCACTTACAGCCAATACCTGTTCCTGAAGTTGCCTTTGAAAAGGTAGGAATGGATCTCCTGGGGAGATTTCCAACATCAGAAGGTGGCAACCGTTGGATTATTGTATGTACGGACTACCTAACGAAATATGCGATAACTAAAGCTCTACCCACAAGTGAATCCATGGAAGTCGCCAAATTCTTCATTGAAGATGTCATCTTAAAGCACGGCGCGCCGAGGGAATTAATCACGGATAGAGGAAGGAACTTCACATCTTCAATGATAAGTGACCTGAACAACCAGTGCAGAATAACCCATCGGAAGACGACCGCCTATCACCCCCAGACAAACGGACTCACGGAGAGGTTGAATAAGACCATAGCAGACATGCTGTCCATGTATGTAGATGTCAACCATAAAGATTGGGACAGGATTCTTCCATTCGTTACATTTGCATACAACACAGCAAAACAAGAGTCTACTGGGTTCACCCCATTTTTCCTTGTACACGGGCGTGAAGCCGAGACTCCACTTGACGTGTTATTACCCAAGTTATTGCCAGAAGACGACGATTTCATCCAAACTCTAGGGGCAAGAGCCGAAGAAGCACGAAAACTGGCACGTATCCACTCCATGAGATCTCAAGGTAGCAATAATCATCGCTATGACGCCCATCACAGAAATATAATTTATCAGCCTGGAGATCTTGTATGGATCTTTATTCCTGTGCGTAAAGTGGGATATTCGGAAAAACTAATGAGACGTTACTTCGGCCCATACAAAGTAACCCGAAAAATATCTGATGTGACCTATGAAGTTGAAACATTCGGAAACCAGCAAGGTCATCGTAAAACAAAAGATTTAGTTCACATTGGTAGGATGAAACCTTATTTAAACCCAGAGGACCAGGAGGACCAGCTAGAAGAGGACCCAGAAGATGACTCGACAAACTTCCAGGAAGAAGACATCCCCACTGAACGAACACAACAACCACAGACCCGCGAAGAGATCTCAGGCCCTATCACCCGTTCTCGAGCCTTGAGACTGAGGATGTAAGTCTCCTTCTGAGCATCGGGTCGATGCTCTTTATAGGAGGAGGCTATGTGGCGAAGAAATATTTTATTATTTAATTTAATATTATTCAATGAAAATATATCCAACAGATTATAAAAATATACATTAATCTGTTTTTGTGAAATCATCTTAAAATATTTCTTTGCTTACTTGCTTAAGATTCTCTAGCTGTAAATAGTTTGGGCTGACTTGTTAATAATTGTCGACTGGTCGCTGTGACGTCATCAATAAATACTTTTACATCTTAGGATATTTCAAGGCTTGATTTCTACGCTACAATATAATGTTAACCCAATTCAAGAACAGGTTGAAATGGCAGACAGTTCTAAGGCTTTCAAAGTTTTAGCTTAATAAAATAAAGCAAATGTGAGAGTATATATTTTTTCCATTGATATATTCTAACTCTACTTGAATTTAAATAGTGCGAAATCATATCATCAGGAAAAAATGTTTCACATAAAGTTTTATCTATTATCACAATATATGTGGTGAAATCTGAAACTACACCCTGTTTTTTTTTTTAACGATTCATATGAAAAGGTTTTTATATGCATTTTACTATTTCAGCATAAAAGATAAATAAAGAGGTTTTCAGGGTTATCGGGAAAGGATAATTTCTTAAAAATTGCCTCTTTCAAATTCCTAAATATAATTTTGAATATGCTCTCTTCCAGAATACATAGAAGTATGAGATTTGGAACACTCCCTCAGTCCAATTAACAAGTTAAGTGTACAATTTTTCAGACTACTAGGTCTTTGCGGGTCTCGGGATTTGTAATTTATTTCTCAAACATTCAGAGATACCCTCACTTTCTTGGAGTCATCAAACAGGCTGAATCCTAAACTCACATATAATAAAAATACATTATCTCCAATTTTTATTAATTTCACCACAAAAAACTTGCTACCACCTACATTAGTCTGTGATAATTTCAGAATTAAAAAAAAAGGTTTATCCTGTTTGACGACTCCAAGAAAACGAGGATAACTCTGAATGTTCGAGAATTAAATTCCAAATTCCGAGATAGTGTAAGTGCTCCTGCACTGCGGGGTATGTAGGTCAGACATCTTATGTAACATCCTTGTTGTATACTCACATCGTGTGACACTACGGAATACTAACCACGGGAACATTCTGTCTTCATAATTGAAATATATTTACTAGCATTTTGCTTTTGTCATCAGATAAACCTTGTTAGTTTTCTAAATAATAAATAAAAAAAACGCGGCACTACTTGGATTCGAACTTAGAACGCCTCTATCAACATATATTTTTATATTTATTTATTTATATTTATATTTATATTTTCAAAATACATAAATATAGTACATATCTTCTTCATATTCTTTATTTTTATATTCGTCTTTTATCACCAGTCAAAATTTATTTGAATTATATATAGGAGATTTGAAACTGTGGTGGTGAAGGGAACTTGGATTTTATTTGAAATCAACTTACTCTTCAACAGCCCCGACTGCTGGTGCAGCGTCTCCACTGATCAAGTTCTTTGCCTTCGCCTCCAGGCGCTCTGCACGGCGCAGACGTTGCTCCGTATTCTTTATACGTCTTCAATTATTTATTTATTCATCACTTGTTTTATTATATATATTTCCATTTTCCTTTTGGCGCTTTTTTCTATTGAAGTAAATTCAAGATGGTGGTTTTATTTATTTATTATTATATATTTATATTATGAGAGGCTGTTCTAATTTTGAGTATCCAAGGGTATACAACATTAGGTTGTATCAGGCCGCGTTTTCCCACCGTTAGGTGTCCCAGAATGTCATCTCTGGTCAGATGGTGACAGCGACAGGCCGAGGTATGTACCAGCCTTCCATCACTGCACACTTCTTATTGTCATAAAATATATTTTATTGTTATATAAAATTCTGTAGTTACTCCAAAACGCGTTTGGAGTTTCATTAAAAAGAGGAAGCAATAGTATATGAAACAATAGTTCATAAAGCCAACTTCCACCCTCTTCAATTAAAATTACAAATAAAATATAATGAATCTAACATGAGTATATGTTCAGATTAATAATCTGTTTAAAATATAGGATGTACAAAACTTATTCAAAAATTAAACCAATATAAAATTTACATATTTTGTGATAGAAAAATGATAGGTTGATATGAAAGGAATTTGACCCTAGAATTTGAAAATATTCAAATATCAGACTAATTTTCTTATTTTGGAGTCAGAAAATACGATGATATTATTGTTGTATGATGATTGTCAATAATGTTCTCATATAACAATATTAGAACATCGGTCCATTCTACGAACAGGTCTAAAATAGCAGCCAGGCTTATTAAGTAAGTGTGAGATTATATGTTTCATTATTATATTTTCAACTCTTGTTAAAATAAATATTGCTAAATTGGATTATCAGGAAATAATATTTCACATTAAGTTTTATCTTTTTTCGCTTATATATTATGTATATGTAATGACAAAAAAATGAAACTATACCGCTTTTTTAAATATATAATTCACTAGCTGAATGACCAGGGCAACGCCCGGGTTTTACCCGATTAAATGCTTTTATTCAAATACTATTCGTTACAAATATAAATTGGCGCCGTGGATGTCATTCTTGACATTCTTGTGAAACGTCCCGCTCCAAACTTTGTGTCTGAAAAGCGATATTTTTATAAAGAGATGATCTGGCTTTGTGTCTTCTGCTCGAATGAATGTTTTTCTGTTAGAATTTTGTTCCTGCATACTAAAAATGAACTGGCCTCACCCGTGGTCTCTGCTTTTTGGAATTTTTCCGGATATAATTTTGTATCTGATAATCAAATATGATACAGCAATATTGTCATAATAATTTTCTGACTAAAAAAAAACAACTATTTTTGCCCAGAACCTGTCAATTTCAATTTTTCTTGGCTAAAAATGCGACAAATATCTCTTCCATATTTTTTTCTATGTCCTGTTAAAACACGTTTTATATGTACATTAGGTCAGCTGATATTACCTCCCATCTTCACCGCTAGAGGCGCTGCTTGCGAGCGAAAGAGCAAATTTGCAACTCAAATTTGCAAAAATTTCGAAGAATATTCGGGATAGAGACCTGAAATATTCAATATAAGTTATTCCAGATTCTATATACATACTGCTAAAATATCAGTCATATTAGTTACGTATTTTACGTATATTACGTAAAAGCATTCCATTCACAAAAGCAAACGATGACAGAATTGATGACTCTGATACTTGCATATTTTAATAATAATAATATAAATGAGTTTTAAAAATTGTAAAAAAAAAAAATGCCTCGGCCGGGCGTCGAACTCAGGCCGCCCGCGTAGCAGGAGAGCATTCTACCACTGAACTACCGACGCTTATAAAAAAAAATGGCCATATTTGGGTATTTATTCCATTCACAAAAGCAAACGGTGACAGAATTGTTGATTGATTGTTGATGACTCTGATACTTGTATATTCTCATATGAAAATGTTTTATATGGATTTTACCATTTCGGCATTATTTTAACTTTTAAGAAGGTTTTCAGGGTGGTCGGGAAAGGACAAATTCTCAAATTTCCTCTTTCAAATTTCTATACATAATTTTAAATATGCTCTCTCTCTTTCAAACCACATAGAAATATTAAATTTTAAACACTCGCTAAATTCAATTGACCATTCAAGTGTACAAATTTTGACTACTATTTGATCGGGGTATCCAGGAATGAACGAATGTCGATATGGCTTTTTAAATATTATTTAGAATATTTGCCTGTTTAACAAACAGTTCTATAACGACAGCCAGTTTCAAGCCTTATACGCGAGTACGCGATAGATTAAAATTTTATTGGCATATTATTCATTTTTTTAAATTTTAAATTAATCAGTTCTCAAGATATTCTTTTTTCACTCTCTTTCTTCAAAATCAAGGCGACATAAACGTCCATTTAATCGCCCTCATGCTCATCACTCATCAGTTGCCTGCCTGCAAGGTCTTGGATCCACCTCTGCCTAACAACTTTCCATATGTAAATAAATAGTCAGGACATGGTAACTTGTCGGCTGTGCTCGGTGTAGAACCTGTAAACTGAGGCGAAATCAATAAAACATATATTTTTGTAGATACATAAACATTAGGGCATATACAAATATTGAATTAGGAAAATTCTTTATATTTTTAAAAATGAAAAAATATCAGAAAGGAAGCTTAAAGGAAGTATTTTAACTAGGAGCTAGGAGTGAAGAATTTCACGTTCCATCTAGATGCGGTAGGGTAAAACGCCTGCGTAACGATCACCTTGCAGGCGGCCTGGAATTGAATAGATTTAAATTATTCTCCAGAAAACAACCAGAATAATAAAGGAATCTTCTAAATCAAGTAGTGTTACCCTAATATAAATAATTATCATACATTTTTCAAAGATCTATAAAAGATGCTAATGTTAATATATCGTTTCAAAGAACATCAAATTACTATCGTAAGAAAATATAAAACAAAGTTGTTAGTAGCTCGTAAAATAATATTCTTTCATATGAAAACTATGACCGCTAAAACTGGTTGTCCTCAATTAATTTGTATTATTTTTTTTTGCCGCTCAGCCTTAAACGCTCTAACCCCTATAAAAAAAACTTCTTAAAGAAATCCTAGATAATAAAAATATAACTATTATGTCAAAATGGTTTGACTCTTTTTGACTCATAACTATTACTATTATTTTCGACCTCTGCCGAGCTTTTTACATAGTATATAGACAATCCAATATTGATGACCTTGGTAAGGTCAACTGCCCTGAAAAGATAATCCAGCTAATTACTATTTATTTGACAAAGATCAAAACTTTTAAAAAGTTCTAGATGCACTTTTTCTTTCTTTTTTTTTTTTTGTTCCACGGAGCCACTAAAGGATTAGCTTTTAACACTTTCCATTCCAATCGAATTGCTAGAAAGCGCTATCTCTTCTGAAACATACATTGTCAAATTAATTTGCTTTTGAAGAAGACATTCTCTCGTTGTTCAAATACCACGTCAACTTCTTAATGCTTAAATAAATAAATTCCTCGACAAATTCGCCCAATGGTGCAACAGGTATAGATTGACAGTAAATTTGCAGATAATATAAGCACGCTTAATAAACAGAAATACAATTAAGTGCCCCAGAAACTATAATATTTACTTTCTTGACCAGATGATCAACATTAACAATGCAACTCCGCCTTTGCCCGACCCAAGCCCAGATGATAAAGGAGTAGAGGGAGCAGTAACAATCTCGCTATAAAAGCCTGGGCTAAGCTGATAGTACCCTGCAAGGGCTCCTAATCCAAGGATACAGGATGAGCAGCGTTTGTACTCCATGTTAGGAGCGGCTACACATAGCGTCTGTTCCTCATGGGCCATTCCTTTTGGAGCTAAGTCGTCCTGCCACTGAGAAGTGCTCCCAGTCTTAATGTCAAAGGAAGACACATTCTACTTTACCCAGTCATGATGGTTGTTAAGAAAGAAAAACACAAAAATAAATCAAATTCTAGGCATTACCTTTGATTAAAAGAGGAAATTCATCAAGTATAACGACAATTTCCTTTAAAAATATCAACAGATCCTTTCAAGGTTCATTACGATCATGGAAGTGCAATTTGAATCATCCTTCAAATCTGGAAACAGAGTCTACCCAATTACGGCTCTCCCATCGCTATTGTAAGGCTTTGATGTTTAAGGAAAACGTCTTCGAAACAAATGGAGCTTGGAGATTCATTAGTCACAAATACATTTTTGTGAAAGAAATTATTACAAGTGGTCGATGCACATTTACTTTACCATTTATTTCTTTAGTAGGCTGTACACTCTCAATATATCCATAAAGATTCACTTCGGTTATTTGAAAGCCTTTAACATTAACTATTTGTAAAAATATAATGCCCGAGGCCATACTATGTTCCTTCCCACCACATAGATTTTGTAAAATGGATAAACCCCTCCTTAATGTATTATAAGTTAACCAAGGGGCTAAAATCCTAGAGGGAAGTTGGGGAAAGATGGATGGACTCCGGGTGCAGGGGATGATCCACGCGTGAAAGGACAGGCGCCAAAAAACTGTATTCCTGACAGTCTGGTCACATCTGCGAGAGGAAACACGAGGGAGTTGCCGCCGAGCATGTGACCGTGTGGATTAACACGGAATACGGTGCCAAGAAGGACTAAGAGGATCCTTCTTGTAGCGGACAATGAAGGCAAGTCCATCTACTGTACATAATTATTAATTTCTCTCAGGACCCTTGTGTTAAATTGATTCGAACTAAGCTGTATCCACAATGAATCCTAATTGTTTTCCTAGAAACTTTGTTCATAAACATCGACGGCTGAGAGGTGTCGTAACAGTATATTAAATATCACAGAATGTCACCACACTGAGCACACAACAAGAGCTGTAATTGTATTGGGACCTTAAACTCCACGATAAATCCTCACCCTTTGAGCAGAATTCTTGGCCATTCTTTATATAACAAAATCCATTAAAATATTATAATATTCTAGCGTAGTAATAGATGAATGAACAGATAAATAATTATATAAAATTTTATATATTTATTACATCAGCACGATTAGGTGACTACAATTAAACTAAGCTCATTATTTTCAGCTAGAGAATACTTAATAAACAAAGCGCTATGTGACATGATGATTTTATAAATAAAAAATTCATATTCTGTTGTGTATTTTGTGTGATTTAATAATTAAGTACATAAAAAATAAGTTATAAAATTATTTCCTCGCCACAATATGAAAAATTTCCAAATTGTCTCTGACTTCTAAGCGGTTCTTACTTACCACATTCTGTTCTTGGTCCATAAGAAGGCATCTCGTTGCAGACATCATCTGTAAGCTACATCTTACACCCAATGTATAACTCTGCTGGGACAACGACTACAGCGGTATGGTAGGAAACAAGATAACAGATCAATCAGGCAATTCGTATACGAATCTTGTGTCACTATTGATGTTTTATACTTTCGAATATAATAATTCATTTCATACAGAGTAATATACGCTGTTTTTCAATTTCTATAAACTTTGATTTTTTCTTTGGATCTTTTTTAAGCTCAATGTATAGTTAATTAGTCTCCATTATATAATAGAATCACATTTTATATTTCACATAACCAGCTTAGTGCTTGAGTATATTCTACTGGTATTTAGTGAAAGCAAACCACATGTCCTCACTCTTCTATTGAACACCCACCTTGTGAAACAACAATAACTGATGGATTATTTGATGATAATATAATTATCAAAATTCGAAACTATTTTAAAGGCGTAAGATTCTTTTTGATATTAAACAATTTATACTGCCTTTACTGCAATGGAAAAAGTTTACTCAATTGCAGTAAGGGCAGTAGAAATTGTTTAATATCAAAAATAATCTTGGGCCTTTAAAATAGTTTCGAATTTTGATAACAGATGGCGCGCTAGTGCATCATACTATAATTATGTTTATACCATTTAGTTAGCCAATTCTTCCCTTTATAAATTCCTCTTAGTCTTTCACACGTGATTAAATACAAATATTTTAACATAAAGATATAGGAATACACTGAATACAGATTTATTGTTTATGTGGATAGGGTGTAATTTAGAGATAATTAATGGAAATAAAATTGATTTTATTCACGCTCCCGAGATGAATCATTAAAAAATTCATAGGGTCATGGAGAATGGGCAAGGGCGGGGCCAGGGAGATGAACATGAGGCGGGGCCATTGAGAAAATGTGTGGGTGGAAGGTGGGCTATGGAAATATTCATGTGATGGGGCCATAAGATGTTTTCAGCACATAGGGAATGTTAATATAGAAGAAATGGCGTAAAGATCAGCTGGAAGATGGCGACACATTGATTGCGCCAGTGCGAGATTGCGCAATATATAATTGACCATTGTCACAACGGGAGTCACACATCGTTAGGGGCATTAGAGCTCCAGGATTATGGAGCCCCAGGGTGCGGCACATCTTCATCGTCAGAGATAGATGAAGGGGACAGATTGCGCGTCATTTCACGAACGCCAGGGACAGAAGGCGAATCATATATTCAGCGCCGGGGACAGAAGGCGCGTCATTTCACGAACGCCAGGGACAGAAGGCGAATCATATATTCAGCGCCGGGGATAGAAGGCGCGTCATTTCACGAACGCCAGGGACAGAAGGCGAATCATATATTCAGCACCGGGGATAGAAGGCGCGTCATTTCACGAACGCCAGGGACAGAAGGTGAATAATATCATCAGCGCCGGGGATAGAAGGCGCGTCATTTCACGGATGCCAGGGACAGAAGGCGAATCATATATTCAGCGCCGGGGGTAGAAGGCGCGTCATTTCATGAACGCCAGGGACAGAAGGCGAATCATATATTCAGCGCCGGGGATAGAAGGCGCGTCATTTCACGAATGCCAGGGAGAGAAGGCGAATCATATATTCAGCGCCGGGGATAGAAGGCGCGTCATTTCACGAACGCCAGGGACAGAAGGCGAATCATATATTCAGCGCCGGGGATGGAAGGCGCGTCATTTCACGAATGCCAGGGAGAGAAGGCGAATCATATATTCAGCGCCGGGGATAGAAGGCGCGTCATTTCACGAATGCCAGGGAGAGAAGGCGAATCATATATTCAGCGCCGGGGATAGAAGGCGCGTCATTTCACGAACGCCAGGGACAGAAGGCGAATCATATATTCAGCGCCGGGGATGGAAGGCGCGTCATTTCACGAATGCCAGGGAGAGAAGGCGAATCATATATTCAGCGCCGGGGATAGAAGGCGCGTCATTTAACGAACGCCAGGGACAGAAGGCGAATCATATATTCAGCGCCGGGGATAGAAGGCGCGTCATTTCACGAACGCCAGGGACAGAAGGCGAATCATATCATCAGCGCCGGGAGCAATGCGCAAGACATCATTAGCGCAGGGCACAGAAAAGGCAAAACATCATCAGCGCCAGAGAAAAGGGGCGCGTCATATCATCAGCGCTGGGGACAAGGGGCGCAAGATGTCATCAGCGCCGGGAAAGAGGGCGCGTCATATCAGAACGCCGAGGACGGAGGGCGAATCGTATCATCAGCGCCAGGGACGTACGGAAGGCGCAATAGATGTTCCCCGGGATTGGAACAACAAGACGGCAATCCCCGCCAGATCTCCCACGTGGTTCATGGAAGGCCCTGTAGCCAACATCTGAGTTATTGCGCGAGAAATTCTCTTCAATAAGAATATTTTATCTGTAATATAAATATAATAATTATAAAAGATAGAGATATTATATATTTATATTAATGAAAATGTCTTTCAAATATATTTAAAATATATATAAAAATACCATTCATATAAAGAAAAAAGAAGTAATTTATGATCAAAGTTATTTCTGAGCTAGTATATGAATAAATTTATTCTATAAACACGAGGTGTTTAAAATTCATATAATTCAGGAATTAGCTTATTGCTATTTGATTTTTTCCTGAATTTAGAAATAATTGATATTTCTTGATCAATGATAATTAAAAATCAAGTTTCTTTTTTAAAATATTTTTTTTTCACAAATTATTAATAAAAGAATAAATTATTTCAAAGGAATAATTATCATCAAAGTTTCATTTTGAGATTTTGCAGAGATGATCAATTACCTAAATGGCCAAGAGGCGCAGGCCTGTGGAATCGGAATGGGGGTAATTCAAAAATTGAATTTTCTTTCCCTATCCTTAAAAATGGAAAAATAAATAAAACACCCTAAAAGACTCTAACAAAAACGTAGAGACAAAGCATAAAACTACAATTTACTAACATGTAGAACAACCACTTTGGAACAAGTCAAAGAACAAAGGCCACAATAGCACTGTCTACATTAGGTTAGCACTGGGCCAACAATCCACAACAAATTTACAAAGCACATATGTGCAAAGGCCAATAAGTTATAACAAAGGTACAACACAACATAGGTCACAAAGACAACATTTAGGACAACAAGCCTAACCCAACACCACACAAGAGGTACAACCTCGGTCACTAGGAACACGCTAAACTGGCAGAGAAGACTCAACACTTGGATTACCTCCATTTTGATCATTTCGCAATCTCGCACAAATCAATTATTGTAACAATTGAGAGAGAGTTGGTTATATAATTGTTTAAAACTATTTTATTTGATTTAATTTAACTTTCTTAGCAAACTAGACAGCTAAATTTCGCTTTTCTAATATATTGCCACGTGGAAAATTAGGAAAGACACACTTCAGGATAACACAGCAATTTATTCAGGGCAAATATAAATTATGATTGATAAAAAAGATAAGCAATGGGGGAAGTTTACAGAGTTTCGAATAAAAACATAAAAATGATATTCTGATAATAAAATTATAAATACTCTGCTACAATATGTTACCATCTCTCTCCATCCAAATATTAAACATCAGTTATTTGATAGAAATACCCCAAAACATAGAAATAGTTTCGAAAGAAATTTCTATATTAAAACTTTTACAATAGATTAACACTCCCAATTGGAATATAAAAAATACACCTTGGAAGGATTCGTTTGTAAGCTTCATTCGACAGCCAGTTTTAATAAATATCGATTTTCCGGAAAACCCATTCAGCGAATTCTTGGCGCTACTCAAAATAGCTTACTTTCAACTCTGGATATCTTTGAATTTTCAGTGTATTTTTAAAGAATCATTTTTATTGCTCTCCAAATAGTTCCCTACCATATCTCCGTTTGTCAAAAAAACTTGTCGAGTTATCTATTCCTTCATATGTGGATAAAGTTTTAATAGCGCCAACTTACTTTGTAACAGCCGCTGACTTGCAGGTCGATGGTCTTCCACTCCGAGGTTTTGCTTCCAGAGATCCAGTCTTGAAACTTTTGTAAATTGCGGGATATACTGAGTTGACAAAAAATTAAATTAATTACTTACCGCGTCTTTTGAAATTTGAAGTAAGTCACATATAATTTTGTCAAGTTCCAGTCTTGTCAAATTATCGTTATTATTTGCCTTTGAGAGGAACAGCTCGTGGGTCCTTTACAGATTCAAATATCTTCGAAGGTACGAAACACTCGTGAAGCTTCAGTGGCAGTTTCTGAATTGCGGAAATATCTTTATTTACAGGGATACTAACCAAAATGGATGATTTTTGAGCCCCGATGGACGCATAAAGCGGAATATATACAGAGCACTATATACATTGCACGGTTGGAGTGGCCTGGCGATGGGTGGCCAGGGGGTAAATAAGTATTTTCTGAATTGCAATAAAAATATTTATCAATTGAGATGTATCCTGTGGTGACGGCAAACATTACAGAGTAAAAATATTCTATCAGGTAGATATATATTGTTACAGAATACTCTGTGGTAGCCTACTCGGTTTATCATCGTTAGTCACGTGACGTTAGCATTTTTATTTGTAAATAGTTCGTTTAGATAGCTCTCAGTTTTCTTGAATATTGAAAATAATTGTAAATACTTTCCTTGTTAAAATAACTTTGTTTTATGATTACTGGTGTCACTTATATTATTGATATGGACCAATCTAACATTGACATGAAACCAACCCCCCTGAACAATGCAACAATTTTTATCGAATGGAATAAATTTAATCGATATACTGATGGAAATAAATTGAATCAAATAATATATTTGGTAAGAAAAATACAGTTAAACCTGTTTATAGCGCCCCCTCTTGGGACTCACCAAAATAGGGTGCTATAGAGAGGGAGTGCTATAGACAGATCACTTTTAATGTAAAATGTTTACATTTTAATGTTTAAAATCGGGCGCTATAGAGAGGAAGGTACTATTTAGAGGGAGTGCTATAGAAAGGTTTAACTGTATATTGATTTAGTATTTTTAATTAAAAATTAATTTGTTGGGTAAGGGTTTATTTGATTATATAAATGATTTATACCAGGCTGTATCAAAAGTTCGTTCCCAAAGCTGAAGCTCAATATTTGGACTGAATATTTTCCAGATGATTGGCGCCCTTTTATTGACAGCTCAAAGCAAAGTTTTAAATGTGTGCTTCTACACAATAGGAAAATTTTTGGATCAATACCGATCAATGCAAAAATGAAAGAATATAACAGCTTAGCGTTCGTCTTGGAGAAGATAGAATATCATGAACCTCAATGAGTGATTTGTGTAGACTTAAAAATGATCAACTTTTTTTCTTGTACTGCAAAGTGGCCATTTCATATACCCTTGCTTTTTGTACCTCTGAGATAGCAGATACAAATCACACCACTGGATAAGAAAAGAGTGGCCTAAAAGAGAAAACATAGACGTTGGAGAAAATAATCTCACTAACGACCTCCGCTCTTGCCTCCGCCCTGCATATCATGCTGGGCCTCATGAAGAGGTTTGTAAAGGCTCTTGATAAAGACGGATCATTATTTACATCTATAAAGGGGGAATGATTCATTTGATTGCGGAAAAAAATAGCGCAGGAATAAGGCAACTCATTGAGGACCATGTCTTCATAAATTCTATGAATGTGACTGAGAGAAAAGCCTGATCTTATTTGGTGTACTTATCGAAATTTTCTGGGCAAAAAAAAAAACGCAAATCTGACTATGCTTACCAGTTTCAAATCTATTGAGTATAACACGAGAATTAAGGTGGACTATTTACACAACCACAGAACAAGTTTAGTTTTCCTGAATATTTTGGAGACATCAGTGAGGAATAAGGTGAAATATCACGGTATTAAAACTATGAAGGATCGCTATCAAGGAAGATGTGATACACATATATGATTATAGATTACTGCTGGACTTTAAAAAAATCTGTAATAAAAATCCTTCAAGAATGTCAAGGAAAATAAGCTTTCGAATATTTAGTGTTTTCATCGATAGTTTTATCCCTATCTTTCTTTTCAAAAATAGAATATAATGATCTAAATTCCGCATTTAGTGTTTTACTTGATCCATGGATTAAAATATCCTAACGCTAGGCCATAGCCAGGATTTCTTTTTCGACGGAGTAGGATACTATATGTAGGAGGGGAGAAGGATTCTTTCCTGGCCCTAGTAATACATATATTTTACTAAAATGTAATATAGTTTAAATTTTTGAGCTCCGCTATACCATATTTGAGTTCAGGGTATCAAATTCATATTAAAAACAACTCCAAATACCCCGTCACAAAAACAGCTGTTCCACAGTGTGATTTTGGCCTATACTCTAGAATTCAAACAAATGAAAGTTTAGTTCTTTCAGATAGCGAGCGCAGGCTGCAAGCAAAAAAAAATAATAATATTAATAAAACAATAATGTGTATACTCAAGAAGTGTTTTAATAGAAATAATCTCTTTAACACCAAATATGAAAATTAATACTCAATACAATAATCGAACACACTTTCCGTAAGTCTTAAAAACATGTTTAACATTGGACATAACATGGTTTATCATACAATTAGACTATAATTTTTAATCATCATCTTATTATGTGGGAAAATAGCGAAGGGAGTTTGTTTCTCTGTTGTAGTCTTATTTGACTTTTTTTTTCAATCTCCGTGTTTATTTGAATTCAATGTGAATGATCTTTTGGCAGAGATGCCAGAAAAATAGATTTTCCATTATAATGGTAATCCATTCATTAGTATTTGTAATTTTTCTATATTATTGAGGTTTGTTTGATTTAATGACCTAATTTTCTCCCTATAATAATATTTGACTATTTCTTCTTTTCTAAGCTTTTTTTATGCTGTTACTATAGGTTTTGAAACTTTGTAACCAAAAGGCTGTATTAATTTAGACATTACAGCATTCCATTTTTTAATAGATGAATTGTCTAATATCTCATCAGCGAAAAATTTCAGAAAGTATCTTTTAATGATTAGTAAATTAAACTATTAATCCTTTCACTCTAATTTATCTTGATAATTTCTAATTCATATAGTTAAAGTCAGTATTCAGGTCGAATTGAACCTTTCTCACCGTCAAATATTCTCAATATTTTTACGTTTGCCATTATATTTACTTAAGTCGTAACCTTTAGTATTTAACCTTTTTGTAATATATAATTTTATCGCTGCGCCAAAATTTAGTGTAACGTTTTGTTTTATAATTAAAAATATGTTTTTCAAATATCAATTTTAGTTTGTTGTTTTATAACAAGGAAGATACAAATTGCATTGTTGTTGTTTTTGTTTATTTATTTCGTCTAAGTCAATAGGTGTTACATTCGAGTCACCTTGTCCTGGCTATTTAGACATGGCGAGTTGGTGGAGTAGAGGTGACAGACCTTGCAGGAGGACAACTGTTGGGTGATGAGCTCCTAACTATGCGTCAGGTCGTTTGTGATTGATATCTCTTTTATTTTGAATAATATCTTGTATAGTTGGTTTAGATCAATTTTGCAGTTGAAGGTATAATTTCTTAACGGAAATTTGGTTCATTTATTCTAGATCGGGTTGGATTAAGTTCCTATCTTCAGTATCTTGTTATAGAATAGTTCTATAATTGTCTGTGAGAGCAGATTCTCGTGTGAATGCGTTCATCTGATTTTTGTCTGTGGTTGTAATATATTTGCACATCAAATTATGTTTAATATTATCAGTTTTTCAAATATACATTGCATGTAATGATGATAAAAAAATATATTTTATATTTGAAAATCGGTGCGGAAAAAAAATAATTTCAGGATTCATAAAAGTGACAATATATATATTGACTTTTTGCAGTTTTTATTGCTAATGATTCCAAGAAAATTTAGATAGGAACCTGAATATTTGAATTTCTCTAGCTCGTTTCAGGTCTTGAACAATTACTGTAAAAAAAATAATTTTCAACTCTTAAAATTTTACGACTTGAATTCGTTCAACATATTGGATTTGAAAAGAATTAGAGAAATTGTTTCATTCCCGGCCACTTCAACCACCCAGAAGTCTGAAAATTTGTACACATGCATTGCTAATTGGAATGAGCGAGTGTTCAAAATTACATACTTCTATGTGGTGTGGAAGCATATTAAAATTTAATTACGAAATTTCAAAGGGAATTTGGAAATGTCTGTTCCCGGCCACTCTGACAACCCAAGAGTCTGAAAATGTGGCAACTTGCATTTTCAACGGGTTCTGAAAAGTTTACAAATTTTCAGATTCCAACGTGCTCTGAAAGTATATTCAAAATTGATTACAATATTTGTGGATAGGCTGACATGGAATCCTGGTTCAAAATCACATTAATAGGTACCGCTCAACAAGAGCAACCTAGTTTATGATAATTGAAACAGTGAATAATATGCGAAGGTTATTCACATATTAGACAAAATTTTAACGCGGGATTAAATCCCGTTTCATGGCTGTCGGGAATCGAGGGTGTTACCCACTCGTCCACCTTGACATGGAATCAAGTTGAATAAAAGCTTCAATAGAAATTAAATACTCCTATAGAAGGGTTTGGGATAGGCGAAAACATGAGATGAAAATAAAATAAAGCAAGAAACTTACACTCGGAAGCTGTTTTGCTTATTTATACATATTGCAGTGGATTTTTATTTTCGAAATATAAGAACTTTGGAGAAGTGAAGATGAAG
This sequence comes from Cordylochernes scorpioides, assembly GCA_030710605.1. Lineage (NCBI taxonomy): Eukaryota > Metazoa > Arthropoda > Arachnida > Pseudoscorpiones > Chernetidae > Cordylochernes > Cordylochernes scorpioides. Next base: position 67,938,643 of record CP092876.1, on the reverse strand, counting down.
TTATAGCTAAACTAAATATATTCTCCTGCCAAAAAATTTTGATTGATAATTGATTTTCACAATATGCTCATACATAACAATCGAAACAAAACATGTCGGGGATTAAGTATAATAGACCTTACTATTACTAATAGTCATGCTCATGTACTTGTTAATGGATGGAAAACGTTAAATCTTTCGCAAATCACAGACCATCACGCAATCTCATTCGACCTTAGTCTGGAAACAGAAAGTTTATTACATGAAAATAATTCTACATGGTATTTTCAAGAAAAAAGAGCCAATTGGCAAAAATATGAGCAGGCAATCAATGTGTCTAGGATAAATGAGGCAATGATGAAATTAGGTAAAATAGTAAATATAAACGATATAAACTGTGTAGTTTCTCACATAACTGACATATTAATTGAAGCTGCATATGCATCTCTACGATTAAAACCAAAATTTTTAAATAATAATCCATTTAATTGGTGGACGGATGAACTGGAACTTTTTAAAAATCATTTTAAATATGTTCGAAATCTATATTATCGGGGTAAACGGTCTAATAGACAGCTAGTTGATGAAAAAATGTATAAGGAAATACGAAATAAGTATATGAATATTATTGAAAAAACAAGAAATGTAAGCTGGAGGGTATTCCTGGAGGAAGTTGAAAATACATCTCCTTTTGGTAATACTTACAAAACTTTTAAACAAAAAATTTCTCCTAGGTCTTTTGATTTACCAATTCTAGATGTATCTCAAGATGTGCTCGAATCAGAAATGAAAAATCTTTTATCTTCTCTATTTCCGAATGACTGTCAATCTTCTGACACAAACTATCATAAATTAATCAGAGACAAGAGTTATACTTTTTCTAATGATAAAATCATTTATTTTGATAATATTCAAATCTGTTCAATAATTAAAAAACTTAAAAATGGCAAGGCTCCAGGAATAGATCATATAAGCAATCAGATGATCAAAACGGCAGTTCATCATATATCTCCTGTGTTAACAAAATTGTTCAATGCTTGTATGGGACTTAATTATTATCCGGAGGCCTGGAGAAAGTCAGCAGTAATGATTATAAAAAAACCTAATAAAGAAAATTATAAAGATCCGAAAGCCTACCGCCCTATAAGCTTGTCTTCTAATTTAGGTAAAATTTTTGAAAGTCTAATTCATATTGAACTTTTAAATCATATTAATAGTAATAATGTTATGCATCCTGCTCAACATGGATTTACACAAGAAAAATCAACAATCTCTGCTTTACAAGAAATAACTAAATTAAGTCTTTTGAAAAGAGAAACAGAAAATACGGCAATAGTAACAGTGGACATCAGCGGAGCTTTCGACAACGCATGGTATCCGGCAATTCTCCAACAATTGGACAAGGCAAATTTTCCAGCGGTACTTATAAAAATAATTATTTCTTACTTTGAAGACCGGGGTGTAGAGTTTAAATATACTAATGTAAAGTGTATAAAAAAGATAAATAAGGGATGTCCCCAGGGTGGTATTATTTCTCCTATTCTTTGGAATATATTACTTAATGATTTCAACTTATCTTTTAACGAAAGTTTTGCTTGAGTGATTGCTTTCGCGGACGATGTGACATTTGTGGTATGGAGTTCAAACATCTATGATCTTCAGTATAATATTACCAAATGTTTAATAAAAATCAAAGCATGGTGTGAAAAGGTAAAACTTTCACTAAGTCCAAACAAAACAGGTATACTCTATCTACATAACTATGAAAAATTGCCCATTAATTTTGATGGAAAAATAATTCAACCATCAGAAACTGTTAAAATTTTGGGAGTTGTTTTTAAAAATCATAGACAAAGGAATAAGATTAATTTTGGAACACATGTTGACAATATAATTATGAAAGTTACGAAACTTAAGAATATATTATTCTCATTATGTGCACGTACTTGGGGCATTGATACTCGACGTAGATTGATAAAGCTATGATACGCTCTACAATAAGCTATGCATCAAATATTTGGTTTCCTTTTATCACTGCAGCAAAAAGATCCAAGTTGAATTCTATACAATATCAAATTCCTATTAGATGCATTCATGCTTATAGGACTTCATCTTCTTACATCACAGATATACTAGCGAAAACCCCTTTACTGTCCGATTATCTTGAATTATTACAAACAAAGTATAATATGACAAATTCTCTCACAGATCGAACACTCAAAAAACCCCTTCAAAAAGAATTAAACAAACTATATCTGGATCTAAAATTTAAGTTCTATCTTTCTCAATCTAATGAACTGTTCAAGAAATTCTTTCCAATTGCTGTCCCAAATTTCATTTCCTCTGATAAATTCACTACATTATTCTTAACTGGCAAAGGACCCTTCTTAAGTTTCCTATTCAAACTGAATGCTATCAATGATCCAACATGTGAATGCTTAGATGTTGAATCATCAGAGCATCTTCTTTTATCTTGCCCTCTGACTAATCAAATTGTATGTAGATACTTTGAAACATTACCAAATTCTCTTTGTGTATATACTCTATCTTATAAGAACTTTGTTAAGTTTAGAACTATTTGTACAATAATTTACAAAACAATACTAATCCATCGTGTAAATAATTAATCATATATATATAAATAATACTAGCACAGCACAATAGTCCTTTGGACTTCGTGCTTTTTGTAACAATGAATAAATAAAAAAAACAATAAATAAAAAGTTATAGCTAAACTAAATATATTCTCCCGCCACAAAATTGATAAAAGACTGTCGAGAAATAGATAACACGTGCGTGCGTATGTATACGTTGACCTATACTACGTGTTTGTTCATATAGAAATATTAAATATAAATATGTTTGTTCACGCTCAAATTGGAAACTGAATACCGAGTGTACAGTAGAACCTCCATGAGAGGACACTTACGCTAGGAGACACCTCTCTATAAAGGCCAGTATTTATTTGCGAAATTACCATTTTTACGATTAAGCAACTCTCCGGTAAGAGGACACTTCTCTTTAAAAAACACTTTGGCTCTGCAATTAGGTGTCTTTTACAGAGAGGTTCTACTGTATTAGATAAATTAATCTATTAATTTATTTTGATAATAGTTTTTAACTTGTAACACCAAGGAAGATATAGATAGAAACATGAATATTTGGATTTCTTTCTACTTTGAAGTCTTGAACGATCGCTAAAAAATCAAGTCGCAACTCTCAGCAGCCTCAGAGGTAAAAGCTGCAATACAAAATTAGAAAAAAATTATATAGAAATATTTTCAATCTCGACCACCTGAAAGTTTGAAAATTTGATACTTGAATTGTAAGTTTGACTAAGCGAGTTTTCAAATTTTCAGACATCTATGAGGTCTGAAAGCACATAATATTAAAAAACAAAATTTGAAAGCCAATTTGAAATTGGTCTATTACCAACCATCTTGACAAACTAGAGGTCTGAAATATTGTCAACTTGCATTGTCATTAGGTACGAGAAAATGTGAAAAATTTCAGTCTTATATGTATGTAAGTTAAAATTGATTATAAAATTTGTACAGACATGGAAGAGCAAATTAAATAGAACTTTCAATTATAAAAAATCACTCCGGCTTTTATAAATATTTTATTGGAAGTTATTTTTAAATTTTAATATTTTGAATTATATTCATGTAATTCAATCAGTTGAAAAAAGTATGGGGAAGAATTATAAGAAAATGAAAAAGAAGAATTATAAAAAGTCTAATATTTATTGTCATCGTCAACTTATACATTCAAAAACTGTCAATATATAAATACAATAGTGGTTGCAGAAGTTGTGGTGTTCACTTGGTGTATTCCACCATGTGTATTTGAAGCCATCTGTAATATCGCGCTCTATAGCCGGCAACATAGATCTACACACATCACCATCCAAAACATTCTTAAATTATAACATTTACCACATCTGACGAGAAATAATAATAAAGTTTAAACTCAACTGTAAACACCTGACGCATTTTATTAGATTTTACCTCCTATTTTATTCGCGTTTTAATGTAAAATATTTTCTCTTGTAAAAGGGCTTACTTGCCCGACACCTTGAGATTTATGAATAGAAATATTGGAAAGAGAAACTTTTCCCTGGAGGTCTCATGTTTGTATTTTAATAATCTATCCTAAAATGGGAGTTTTAATCAATCTACACACTATAACAAACAAATCGGCATTCCAAGAAATAGTTGTCAGATAAGGGCATAAAATGGTGTATGTGAAGAAAATGTATAGATAGGAAAAAAACTAATAAAATTACAGAAAAATTGATTGTTTCAATCCAAAGTTTGATCGTAGTAAATTGAGAAAGTCAATATGTCGTTGGACCCCCACTGTCCTGGATGTAGGCTGTCACCCGGCGTGTCATGGACGGAAAAAGATTTCGGTTGGTGTGCTGAGAGATTTTTTGCCAAACTTTCTCCAACTGTCGGGTTAAATAGTTCAGAATGGTTGCAATCGTCTTCCCATCACGTCCCAGTAAGGTCGCCTACCTTGGAAGAGTACGAGCAATACTAGCTAACCATCTATCGGGATATACAATCGCTAACATAGAGCGGGTTTTCACTCATCACTGCGAACTTCGACTCAGTACAATTGGTAATACCCCTTTTTGACTATTTATCTCTATATTACCGATTTAGCATATATATATGTTTATTAAAATATTTTGGCCTCTTTTTTATTTAAAGGGAGAGAAAGTGGCTCTTTCATTAACCAAAAGAGGCACCTCTCCCTTTGAATCGGTAGAAAGCTTTACTAGTGAGGATAATTGAGCCAGAGCACCCTAGTTTTGGCAAATTCAGACAAAAAGACAACCTGTATACCATGGGTTCGGGCTTTGGCCTTCAACAGTGCAGGAGCGGCTTCGATTTCATAACATCCTATGAAAGGGTGGTGAAATCGGTCGAATTTACCAAACAAGTGTTGAGTTGGTGAAGTGGCCAGGGGCGATTTTCAGGCAAGAATACAACAGGAGTTGATCTCATTTGGGTTTGCTGTCCGGGTCCTCCTGTTTGGACTTGGGTAAGCCCGTCCTACCCTCCAATAGACGCACTCCCTCCTTTGGTATATAAATATCATCCTCCTACAACTTTTATGTTATATATATTTAGCGCCATCTCTATAAAAGAAATAAAATTATTAAGAACATTTTTTTCTCTTAAAAAAAAAATGTTCTTAGTGTCCTCACAAGATGACAATATTATAGCAGACGTGCCTCATTAGTGGGGAACCCTCCCAGCGGTTTAGCCAGTTTAATAAGGCATTTTAGAGCTCTAATATTATATTAGCTTAATTCTGCTGCTTCTATAGCAAACACTGTAGGTGAAATCTTGGTTATGATATTCACGCACACCATGGTTATAAGCTTTGAGAAGAGTAGAATGCTTGCGGTCAGAGTATCGTTCTAATGGAACCAATTCATAAAAGGCCAGTTAGACATTAAATTAATGCGTAATGTTGTTGTCGTGTCCATTTTTATCAGTTTTGAATTTTTATTGATAAATAGGTGCCGTTGCCACGTTTGTCACCATGGAGACGACCAGAATTTAGTCAAATACTTCAAAGTGCGGGGGGAGGACCACAGGAAAATGTGGCCTTATTGTGCGGGGCAGTCAGGACATTGATTTGAAAAAGTGTCGTCATCTATGGGGAAGAAGACTCTAATAAAATAGGCTTTGTTTGTATATTGTCCATTTTAAATTGAATATTTGGTTGGATCGCGAAATTTTAAGATAGGTTTTTGTAAATAAGCTTTTAGAATCCTCAGCCACTTGCTATGTAATTGTCTATTCTATCTAGTCAAACCTCCTCAGTTCAATACGACATCACTCCGGCGAAAGAGAGTTGAAGGAACTTACCCTTTCTCTACAACTTGGTGGAAAAATTAGCCTACGGCGGTTCTCCGCGGAAATGATGACTTTATTCGCGTCTATTCGGATAATAGTATCGGTTATTTTCACGAAATCCTGCCGCAACATAACATCAAGTTATCTATAGGGTAGGATCATCAACAGATATAGTTATCAAATATTACTAAAATAGATAATCATCAAAAAGCGTTGCTTGAAATGTCAACTAGAGTAGAGGATCATCTACAAGTGTAGCCCTCAAATTTCAAGTATAGTAGAGGATCATCAACAAGTATAGCTCTCAAAAGCCAACTATAGTAGAGGATCATCAACAAGTATATCTCTCAAATGTCAACTATAGTAGAGGATCATCAACAAGTATTGCTCTCAAATGTCAACTATAATATAGGATCATCAACAAGTATAGCTCTCAAATGTCAACTATAGTAGAGGATCATCAACAAGTATTTCTCTTAAATGTTAACTATAGTATAGGATCATCAACAAATATAGCTCTCAAATGTCAACTATAGTAGAGGATCATCTACAAGTGTAGCTCTCAAATTTCAAGTATAGTAGAGGATCATCAACAAGTATAGCTCTTAAAAGCCAACTATAGTAGAGGATCATCAACAAGTATATCTCTCAAATGTCAACTATAGTAGAGGATCATCAACAAGTATTGCCCTCAAATGTCAACTATAATATAGGATCATCAACAAGTATAGCTCTCAAATGTCAACTATAGTAGAGGATCATCAACAAGTATTTCTCTTAAATGTTAACTATAGTATAGGATCATCAACAAGTATAGCTCGCAAATGTCAACTATAACATAGGATCATCAACAAGTATAGCTCTCAAATGTCAACTATAGTAGAGAATCATCAACAAGTATAGCTCTCAAATGTCAATTATAGTAGAGGATCATCAGCAAGTATAGCTCTCAAATGTCAACTATAATATAGGATCATCAACAAGTATAGCTCTCAAATGTCAACTATAGTAGAGGATCATCAACAAGTGTAGCTCTCAAATGTCAACTATAGTATAGGATCATCAACAAGTATAGCTCTCAAATGTCAACTATAATAGAGGATCATCAACAAGTGTAGCTCTCAAATGTCAACTATAGTAGAGGATCATCAACATGTATATCTCTTAAATGTTAACTATAGTATAGGATCATCAACAAGTATAGCTCTCAAATGTCAACTATAGTATAGGATCATCAAAAAGTATAGTTCTCAAATGTTAACTATAGTATAGGATCATCAACAAGTATAGCTCTCAAATGTCAACTATAGTAGAGAATCATCAACAAGTGTAGCTCTCAAATGTCAACTATAGTAGAGGATCATAAACAAGTATATCTCTCAAATGTCAACTATAGTAGAGGATCATCAACAAGTATATCTCTCAAATGTCAACTATAGTATAGGATCATCAAAAAGTATAGCTCTCAAATGTCAACCATAGTAGAGGATCATCAACAAGTGTAGCTCTCAAATGTCAACTATAGTAGAAGATCATCAACAAGTATATCTCTCAAATGTCAACTATAGTAGAGGATCATCAACAAGTGTAGCTCTCAAATGTCAACTATAGTAGAGGATCATCAACAAGTATATCTCTTAAATGTTAACTATAGTATAGGATCATCAACAAGTATAGCTCTCAAATGTCAACTATAATATAGGATCATCAACAAGTATAGCTCTAAATGTCAACTATAGTAGAGGATCATCAACAAGTGTAGCTCTCAAATGTCAACTATAGTAGAGGATCATCAAAAAATATAGCTCTCAAATGCCAACTATAGTAGAGGATCATCAACTAGTATAGCTCTCAAATGCCAACTATAGTAGAGGATCATCAACTAGTATAGCTCTCAAATGTCAACTATAGTATAGGATCATCAAAAAGTATAGCTCTCAAATGCCAACTATAGTAGAGGATCATCAACTAGTATAGCTCTTAAATGCCAACTATAGTAGAGGATCATCAACTAGTATAGCTCTCAAATGTCAACTATAGTAGAGGATCATCAACAAGTGTAGCTCTCAAATGTCAACTATAGTAGAGGATCATCAACAAGTATAGCTCTCAAATGTCAACTATAATATAGGATCATCAACAAGTGTAGCTCTCAAATGTCAACTATAGTAGAGGATCATCAACAAGAATATCTCTTAAATGTTAACTATAGTATAGGATCATCAACAAGTATAGCTCTCAAATGTCAACTAGAGTAGAGGATCATCAACAAGTATAGCTCTGAAATGTCAACTAGAGTAGAGGATCATCAACTAGTATAGCTCTCAAATGTCAACTATAGTAGAGGATCATAAAAGAATATAGCCCTCAAATGTCAACTATAGTAGAGAATCAACAAGTATAGCTCTCAAATGCTAAATATAGCTGAGAATTATCAACAAGTATAGCTCTCAAATATCAACTATAGTATAGGATCATCAACAAGTATAGCTCTCAAATGTCAACTATAGTAGAGGATCATCAACAAGTATAGCTCTCAAATGTCAACTATAGTATAGGATCATCAACAAGTATAGCTCTCAAATGCCAACTATAGTAGAGGATCATCATCTAGTATAGCTCTCAAATGCCAACTATAGTAGAGGATCATCAACTAGTATAGCTCTCAAATGTCAACTATAGTATAGGATCATCAAAAAGTATAGCTCTCAAATGCCAACTATAGTAGAGGATCATCAACTAGTATAGCTCTTAAATGCCAACTATAGTAGAGGATCATCAACTAGTATAGCTCTCAAATGTCAACTATAGTAGAGGATCATCAACAAGTGTAGCTCTCAAATGTCAACTATAGTAGAGGATCATCAACAAGTATAGCTCTCAAATGTCAACTATAGTATAGGATCATCAACAAGAATATCTCTTAAATGTTAACTATAGTATAGGATCATCAACAAGTATAGCTCTCAAATGTCAACTAGAGTAGAGGATCATCAACAAGTATAGCTCTGAAATGTCAACTAGAGTAGAGGATCATCAACTAGTATAGCTCTCAAATGTCAACTATAGTAGAGGATCATAAAAGAATATAGCCCTCAAATGTCAACTATAGTAGAGAATCAACAAGTATAGCTCTCAAATGCTAAATATAGCTGAGAATTATCAACAAGTATAGCTCTCAAATATCAACTATAGTATAGGATCATCAACAAGTATAGCTCTCAAATGTCAACTATAGTATAGGATCATCAACAAGTATAGCTCTCAAATGTCAACTATAGTAGAGGATCATCAACAAGTATAGCTCTCAAATGTCAACTATAGTATAGGATCATCAACAAGTATAGCTCTCAAATGTCAACTATAGTTGAGGATCATCAACAAGTATAGCTCTCAAATGTCTCAAAAGCTCTCGAATGAAAACATTCAGACGCGAATGTTATTCTTATACATATATCAAACTTAACTTTTTTAAATGCGATGAAATATTAGGAAGGCTTGGCTCATCAGTGATAAACCCTCCCAGCGGTTTCGTCAATTTGATCTACCAGACCGCTTCTTTAGAGCTTCAATACCGTTTTTGATCATTCTGCTAATATATGCTACACACTAAAGGGTTTACTACATAGGTTTTTAGGACATTAAAATTACATATAATATTTTCATCGAGCAATAACGCACCATCTAAATATAGCAAATGAAAATATTCAGACGCGTAGTTTCTCTTATACATATATCAAACCTTTATTGTTCCTACTGTTTACATTAAATTATGCCTAACTGGCCTTATCGTTGTCTTTTGCACAAGAAGATTGCTCGATGCAAATATTATATGCAATTCTACTGTCCTAAAAGTCTATGTCCATTGTTTGAGTAAATATATTTTTGAGATTCTACCCTTCAGAGTAGCGCATATAAAAACAGAATGATCCAATATAGTATTAGAGCTCTAAAGAAATGGTCTGTTAGATTTAATTGACGAAACCGCTGAGCGCATTAAACCATATAAATCGGAAAGTTGAGATCTAACACCCTTCTCAACCACATCTTGGAAGGTCTCACATCCGGATATCGAGGAACGCTAACTGGAATGCTATAGAATGGGTGAACATGTCCTCAAGAAAAAAAAAAGATAAATTATGAAAAAAATGCATAATCCATTACAACGGTTCTAAATTTAGGACTATGGGATGATAAGTTGTCCCTTTCCGCAAAAGTCGAACTTAAGAATTTCAGATATATTCGCAGAAATGTTGTTTTCTCTTTATATTTATTGTTTGTCTCTTTAGAACTATCAGTTGAAGCCATGAATGATGTAGACAATTGTCTTAACATAAATGAGAAAGAAGAACGCCATATTCTCCATCTTATACCCACAATGCAACGTCTCTTACATAGGAGACACCAGCATAAGAATTAAAGATCTTATCTGTAATATCAGAAATCAAAATAAATTCTTAATATTTCAACACGAAAATATTCTACAGGTCATTAATTCAACCTACAAGATGTTACATGTTTTTCCATTTTCATAACATAATACCCAAATATATCAGACACATTCTAGAATATTTAATCTCCAAAGACAATAACACCGTAAAACTGAACTATCTCAGTAGTTCCAGAGTGTTAAACGCAGATAGTGCCATAGAAATTGTCTCATGGTCCTCTACATTATAAAATATTTGAATGTATTTTTAAATTTTGTTTTACAATTTATTTCTCTAATCTATATTGTATTTATATGTTGTACGTCTTCCCGGGGCCTTTGGTCTGATGAATCGCGACCGCGTGAAATCTTGACTCCCTTTACAAATATTTCAATTTTTTATTCAAAATTGGAATATTTTGTAAGATTACATTCAAATGAAATCATTAGTAAAATTAGAATTTACACAAAACTATGAGAACAATAAAGAAAATGAAAATTTCGAAGCATATTTCTAAAATACGAGATCATTACTATTTTGTCTGTAAAATATTTTCTAAATTTCACATCAAATATCTCTCATACATATCGTATGAAGATCCAGAGTCAAATAAGTAAAATATTTGTGAGGATAATATTTTTATGAAAATTCGAAACTTATTATAGACTCGTATGATTATTTTAAAAATTAAAAAAATTATACTGCCCTTACTGCAATGGAAGTTGTTTAAAACAATCAAAAGCTTCTATAATAGTTTCAACTTTTCATAACAGATGGCGCGCTAATGCATCATAATATATTTTAATGAAGTGATAATACTGGTTATGTTTCAGCCTTTGGGCTATTTTTAAATAGTTCATATTCGTTTTATCTATACTCTTAAATAAAAATTCATTCACGGAGTTGTATTTATGCGTTATTCAATTTTAGGCCTTTTAATTATATAAATCGTGAAAGACGGATCTGATACTAAAATGGAAGATCTCAGCATTGTGAGAATTGTTATACACCCTGTGTGATGAGTTAATTGATCTGTTATTTAGGTTTGGATAAACTTTATTGAGGTTTATAACTGGCTGTCGTTCCAGATCAGTTCACTACAAGGCCTAACGCGCTAGTATATGAAGTCTTTCTTACCATCAGTTTTCGAGGCTGTGAATAATTATGGAATACAATAATGATATTTTATACTACTCGTACTTAGAAGTATTGAGTGCGTGGATAAGTTCTCTGCATCGTTCACACCAGTAGCGGGTTGGTGGACAACTGGTATAAACTGTAGATAGCTACATTTCAGAATATAATTCCGCATTGGACCATTTTAAGAGTAAAAATGGTTCAATGGAATCCGATATTTACCAATGGCTAACCCCACCGGTGCGTGCAATTACCAAACGGGGCTCTGACAGAGTTGTAAGGGGCGAACTGATTTCTACATGTGTAGCTATGTGGTGCACTTGCAGTAGAAGCTGTCGTTATGATTATACCTATGATTGTAACTATGATGATACCCGCTATGATGATCATGGCCTTTACCACGTGTACTATGGCAAGTAAAAAGAGAGAGAGTTTAACTTACGATTGTATCGTCAGCCGGTGGCCTGGACCAAAACAAATACTGCACCTTGATGTTGTCCTCTGGCGGTTCATCCCCAATCCTGAATTCGCCTCTAAACTTCTCTCTGTTGGCCTTAAGATCCAGATTGAGAATACCAACTCTGTGATCTACCAGGAACACGCTGGCCTTTTGATTGCAGGCTTTCAGAGCCCCTAGACGTGAGGCCGCGCCTATCGCGACTACTCGTTGATGGTTCATGTTCGCTGGCATTCTATCCCTGGCATAGACAAAAATAGCCTTGTCTTCAGAAAGAAGTACGAGGTCCAAATCCGAGTTTCGGCAGTGCGCCACATAGCCTTCTACGCGTAACTTGTATATATCGGGGCAGAGCGATGGCATGTCTATTCCTGCAACAGGGGACGTAGGTAAACATTGGGTTAAAATAACCATTATTCCAAGAGCATCTACAAATTGTATATATATATATATATATAGAAGAATGTATTTTAACTATGTGATACAATTTAGTAATCTATATTCATAGTTCTAGCGGGCTTCAGTAAACATCGAGTTAAAATAACCATTGATCCAAGAGCATCTACAAATTGTACGTAAAAAAAAAATAAATATATATATATATATATTTTTTTTTTTACGTACAATTTGTAGATGCTCTTGGATCAATGGTTATTTTAACTCGATGTTTACTGAAGCCCGCTAGAACTATTCATAGTTACACCGGGTTGCAGTTTGGCAGAGACGTCGACCTTGATTTCCTCCTTTGTGTTATCTACGTTTTCTATGCGGGTTTCCATAATAAATACAAACAAAAAGTTATTAATGAAGAATTTAAAGATTGTAATGTTTATTCAATTGCTATCTTCCTCGTAGTTGGTGATCCCAAGTCTTGGCGTTCATGGCTCAGGCCTTGATTGGTGCAACCTCGCGCCAACATTCAAGTAGTGTGATATTTGTAACCCAGGTTCCTAGAGCCCCGCAGAACGTCAAATTTAAAATTTACAAATTAGAATTTTAATAATAGTAATAATATCGCCAAACACACCCGGTTCAGTGTATAGATCTAGTGGTGTTAAATGTACAAATAATCATGATAAAATTTATACTCTATCAAAATATGATAATCTCTGAAAGGTAAATTTATATTATAACTAACGAATATACCCGGCTTCGCCCGGATTGTTTTACCTGAAAGTTTGCCTAACGAACATTTTTTGAACAATAATCGCGAAATCACAATTACAATACTGAATCCAGTATTGTCAAGATAAATTGAGATTTGTTACTCTTCTCCAACAATAAATTGATAAATTTTGCATATAGGTATCTGAATATATAAATTAACATATAAGATATTCGAAGAAGGAAAGCAGATATTAAACAAAACATTTTTCATATTTTAGAGCTGTAAAATTTTGATAATTATTATATACTAACTCTACCCGACCCCTCCTGAAAAAGAAATCTACATCTCTTGGTATTTTCATGAAAAAAATATATGTATACGACCCTACAAGGTATGTAAAATGCGGGTCAATCAGAAGTTGGACATGACCCAAGCGTCGTTTTGCATTTATTACTGACGTCAGAAACTAACTCTAATGCAATACCATATAGAAAGGAATTTAATTTGGTGTTTTCCATGATAATAACAAAAAGATACGGTAACTAAAACTCTATTAATGTATCTTTTAAAAGAGAATAGAGCAAACATTGTGAAAATAAAAATTAAAACATTTCTTACCTTAAATTACTTGTTTTAATATCTTCTCTAAACACTCGCGCGTGTTCTGTTTAAAAGAAAATTCAACAAAACGTAATTTAAATAGTTTTATGTAAATCATTTTTAGATGATTAAATTCTAGAATATTAAAAAAATATATTATTTTTAAATAAAATTTTCATTGAATTGAAAAATGATTTTTTGAAAAATAAAATGTTTTAAAAAATAATTGTTCATCATTAAAAAAATGTTGGTTCAAATACTCCTCATTAAAGCATTCCCAGTGAATCAAATCATAATAAACGATCAAACATTTTTATTATTCAAACGAATATTCCAAAATACAAAAATCTATATTGAAAATAGCGAAGTGTTTATTTAAAGTTATTTCATATACAATAAAGTCATGCGGTCATTAATAATTGAAATTAAGAATATAATAAAAATAATTCCCTGACCGTGTGCACTGAATGATACTGATGCTAAAGAAAAAAATCAATATTAAAACAAAAACATTAAGCCTCCAGGGAAAAGTTTATTTTTAAAATGTTTTTATTTAAAAGTTTCTCAAGCTTTCAGGCAAGAAAGCCCTTCTACGGGAGAAAATATTTTACATCATTAAAACGCCAATAAAATAATATTTGAAGTTAAATAAAGTGCTTTGGTTATTTACTTTTGTTTCAATGCAGAATTAACTCTTTATTTTCTAGTAAGTTGACCAGCCTCTACTTTTAAAATATTTTTTAAAGCGTGAAATCAAGAAATTCCCTAATTCGTTGATTTGAAAAAAGCAATTTTGCAAAGTCACTCTTGTAAAGTGCAGTCATAATGGGAAAACAGTCAAACTTAGCTATAGCCTCATATAAAAGCACGTTATTTAGGCCAATAAAAATACGCTCATGTTTAGTGTGTGTGTTCTGTATGGGTGTGTTAGTGCTTTGTATAATCTCAGATAATTTTCACTAGCACAAAATACTATCGTTTAAAAACAGTAAAAAATCCATGTATGACCATCCCTCATAAAAGAATACTATTGTAAAATAAAAACTAGCTTGTGTTCCAAACTAATTCAATCTTTGTTGAATGGCTACCTCCAGGAAAGACACTTATTATTAGTGATTGGTATAATCTTGAATAATCTTCACTAACACAATATTCTATCGTTTAAAAACAGTAAAAAAAAACTCCCATGTGCGGCTATCTCCCATAAAAGAACACTATTGTTAAATAAAAACTAGTTTGACTTCCAAACTAATTCAATCTTTGTTGAATGGCTACCTCCAGGAAAGACATTGATTATTAGTGATTGGTGTAATATTAAATAATTTTCACTAGCACAATATTCTATCGTTTAAAAATAGTAAAAAACTTCCAAGTGCTGCTATATCCCATAAAATAATACCATTGTTAGCTAAAAACTAGTTTGTCTTCTTCTTAAATAATTCAATCTTTGTTGAATGGCTACCTCCAGGAAAGAAACTCATTATTAGTGATTGGTATAATCTTAAATAATCTTCACTAACACAATATTCTATCGTTTAAAAACAGTAAAAAAAACTCCCATGTGCGGCTATCTCCCATAAAATAATACAATTGTTAAATAAAAACAATCTTGTGTTCTAAACTAATCCAATCTTTGTTGAATGGCTACCTCCAGGAAAGATCAGGATTTGCCATGTTGTATTTCGAGATCCCTCACTTTGGATGCTCAGACATTGGGAAGCTTAGTCAAAGCCCTAAGTTAGAAAACAAACATTCTATCATATCACGGGTCATACCTATAATTTGACAAACCACTATTGATAAACAATAATCTTTAATTTGTTATACTATCCACTTTTTAAAAGTTATTTACTATTTAATTTGGCTGAATTTTATTATAAAATAAAAAAGACTCATATTAACTCAAAATACAAATCTCTATATATTACAAGCTGTTTCAAAAGTTGGTTCCCAAAGCGGAAGCCCATTATAAAATTAAATTATTTAAATAAATTGTTACGTTTGTGAATTTTGTAATTTTTTTTTTTAGTTTTTTCACTGATAACCAAGTAACGAAAAACATATAAATTCCTTCCAATTTCACAATAGCGCCCAACGTGGGGCCCAAATTATATATATATATTCTATACTTCTATAGTTAAAAATATATATACATGGAGAAAAGCCATTGAGATGAAGTAAAACGCGACCTCTGAGATTAAGAATCTATATCTAGGGAAATGAGACTGATAAAATATTTTTCAATGTGCACAGAATAAGTGTTAGGTTTAAAAAAAGGATGGTTCACAGAGGAAATGTATCATCTATCGGAAACTAAATGCAATTACAGTTTAAGACAAGCATCCTATTCTTTACATTCAAGTTTGATCGCTTACATGATGCTAAATACTTCACAACACTTGACATAGCATGGGGTTATTGCCATGTCGAACTACATCCAAACTCTGTTAAGAAAACTTCTTCAATTACAAATGACGGGCATTACGAATTTTTAGTTATGACATTTGGTTTGAAAAATGTTCCAAATACTTTTCATTTTTCTTGAAAAAAGATACTTCGGCCAGTATAAATCTTTTTATTACCTCGACGTTTCGACAAAAAGCTTTTGTCCTCGTCAGGAGCCTACAAAAATTAAAACATATAGCAAGGCGTTAAAAATTATTCTAAGACTCTAAGGGCGTTCTCACGCGATATTCGAAATTTTGTACAACATCCAAAGCACGAGTCAAAAAATAAATATTTAACTCACAAAGACTATGATCTTTGAAATAAAATTATGATATACATATTTATATTAAGGAATTATAAACAAAAATAAATATAAAAAATAAAAATAACATTTAAAATATTTCACAATAGTATATATTAATCGATATCTATTATGTACAATTTATACTTACCCTTTATAACTACTTTTTTAAATTTAAAAACAAATTGTATTGTAGCGGAATATCTTCATATACATTTAAAGTTCTTTTCCCCATATCCCGTGATACCCACCCCTCTAAAAATAATCTTTCTTTTTTAAATTTTAGAGCCTTAGAATAATTTTTAACGCCTTGCTATATGTTTTAATTTTTGTTTGCTCCTGACGAGAACAAAAGCTTTTTGTCGAAACGTCGAGGTAATAAAAAGATTTACCAGGTCTATTAGTATGAAACGCGGAAATGGCTGCCAGAGGGCGTTGTGCAACTTTATTTGAGCCGACGGTGGCGCTGTTGAAGGCATTTTGTTTTTTGACTCACGTGGCATCAGCATGCGTGGAGTTTTAGAAAAATTCCAATCGTGGAAAATTTCTGGAGCCCGTGTAAAATGGTGATTTCCGAGCCAAAAAGTGCCCATTTACGGGAAGTTTTGTTGTTCGCCTTCAACTGGAAGAAAATTGCCACTGAAGCCCACCGAATGCTCGAGGAAATTCACGGCGACCACGCTCTGAGCAAATAACAGTGTTACAGGTGGTTTAAAAAATTCCAAAGTGGCGATTTCGAACTTGATAATGAACCACTTGGAAAACCGCACCAAAAGTTCGAGGACGCTGAACTGCAAGCTTTGTTGGATGACGACAGTACCCAAACGCAGGAGAAACTCGCGAAACAGCTCCAGGTGTCTCAAGGTTCTGTTTCCCTACGTTTAAAACAGCCTCAGAATGACCCAAAAGCTTTCCAGATAGGTCCCCCACGAGTTGGTGAAAGGCAGCAAGAACGGCGTCTGGTAACCTGCGAAGGGCTGCTCGCCAGGCATGAAAAGGAGTCATTTTTGCACCGAATCGTAATTTCTGATGAGAAATCGATCCACTCCATAAATCCTATGCGCCAAAAGTCGTGGGGCCTGCTCGGACAATTTCCAAAACGGAAGCCTAGACCCAATCGCTTAGGAAAAAAGACAATGCTTTGCGTCTGGTGGGACCAGACCGGCGTAGTATATTTCAAGCTCCTGAAACCTGGCGAAACGGTCAATACTAGTCGTTACGAACAACAAATGAACAGTTTGAGAGAGGCATTGAATGAAAAAAGACCGGAATTGCGTGAAAAACACAACAAGCTGATACTGCAGCATGACAACGCTCCAGCCCACAACGCTACAGTGGTCAAAAACACCATTAAAGACTTGGGCTAGGAACTCTTACCCCACCCGCCGTACTCACCAAACTTAGCGCCGTCGGACTACCACCTTTTCACATCTTTAGGACACGCCCTAAAAACCAGGAATTTTCGAACTCAGACATACTCCGAAAATGGCTTGTTGACTGGTTCGACTCAAAAGGAATAGAATTTTTCAGACAAGGAATTCGAAAATTGCCTGAAAGGTGGTCCGAGTGTATAGATAATCAGGGCAATTACTTTGAATAAAAAATCTTTTGTTGTATGGAATTGGTGAACTTTTAAATTCACTGAAAATTTTCGCGTTTCATACAAATAGACCTGGTATACTGGCCGAAGTATCTTTTTTGAAGAAATATGAATGCCGGCCAGGCAGCCTCTATCTTCACGATAAGTACTTTTCAATGAATTTTAATTGGTTTATAGAGGTATAAACAGCATGAAGGACAAACCTCGAACGGGACGACCACATTTGACGGATATTGAGACCCTACGATTTCTGGTGGACAACCCACAACAATCTACGCGTGAAATGTCAGCCAGACTTTGGGCCATTCAAAGATACAATCAATCAAATTCTGCTTGGTGTGTTTTATAACATAAAGTGTACCTATATTATTTCATATTTCTATTATTTGTTCATTTCTTGTACTAAGCAGGTCCCCGTGCTGAAGACAGGATAACTATGATACACTTCAGAACCAACTGGTATGATTGTGATTTATTCTGAGGTCACAGGTCGATATTTTAGGATGAAGGAACCTGGGATGCCCTGAGTTGATTGAATCGGCAAAATCCTGGTGATAGGAGTACCAGCAGAAAGTTTGAAACCCAAGCGTGAGCCATCTTGTTCGATGAATAATAACTGTTACGGAATTGATTTTCCTTTATTATGAATATTTAGTTTTAAAAATAATATATATGACAAGTTGAATAGATTAGAAATCAAAAATGTTATATTGAAAAATATATTTTATAAATTAGGCAGAGGATGCTTATATCGGTGTTAAAATTTGTTTATAATTATAGATTATCGGAATAATCATTGATTGGTTATCAATAATGAGTAGGATAAATTTAGTCTACTGTCCTAACATCATATTTTCCTTCTTGTTGAAGAATTTCATTTTTTAGTCAAACAAAACCCCAGGTAGTTAGTGATATCTTCAGAAACATCGGCCAATTGAGAAATTACGATTCTTCAGGGAAAAGTTTCAATATAAGTTCTCGACTATATGGAGTGTATAGGTATTGTACTATTCTGTTGTTCTACAAATATAAATTTGTATATCGACCATTATACTTACAGGTAACAAGTGTGATTTAGATATCTCTCCTAGAAAATGAGATATAATTGTTGATCAGCCTAACATTGAAATCTACTTCGACAAGATATATCCAAGACTTTGCCCAACCTTCCAATGATATTAGTATTTCTCCTTAAAATGAATTTTGATTTTTCTTTGAAAATAAACACATGCGGGATAATTTTCAAATGTCGTTTTACAATCACAAACCGCATTATATTTTATTGTATTATAAATTACTTTATGTATTATTTACGAACGAAAAAATATGTCCAGGGTAGCCTAGCTACCGGGCATCTGCCCGGTAAGCGGAACAATGTGGGTTCGATTCCCATACCTGGACACTTTTATTTTTCCGTTTATAATTGCTCTTCACAATTCATCCTTTCATTACTCATCCCTAAGGTTAGAAATAATCGTTATTTTTTCTTGAAATAAATTTTGATTTTTAATTGAAAAGAAACACATGCAGGATAATTTTCAAATGTCGTTTTACAATCACAAACCGCATTATATTATATTGTAATGATATTAGTATTCTCCATATGGATTTCAGGCTTTAAACATTTAGAAAAGTCCAAACCTACTAAATCTTACCTAAGGTCGAATATCTCTAATTATACCTGAGAGATAAGAATAATGCTGTTTCAAGAACATCCAGAATTCCGGATTCTCATTCTAAATAACTGCATCTTCTGTTGAAGTATAAAGATGACCTTCCACTACCATCAAAGGTATCCCTATACTCCTTGGTCAATTGTCTATATTTGCACATAACACACAACAAAAATATTCTAGGCTTGAACAATAATTTATTGAAAATCGATCTTTTGTCATTTGACTCAATATACCGGCATGACACTGATATAGATTTCAAATTTAGGCGTATTTGCGCGTTTGTTTGAACCAAGTGGCTTCTAAACAAAAAAAAATAATTTTGTTTAAATTTCGCATGTCTATGTAAAAGAGTGGAGAAACGAAAAGGCTAATTAAAATGTGTAATATATATTTAATTATATCGATAATGTACTAGAAAGCCTGTTGATTTTTTTTCTGTTTTAAAAAGTACGTCATTTTTTATTCAATCGAAAGAATAAAATCCGCTATAAAAGTATAATAAAAATAGCAAATGTTTTTTCAATAGTCTATTATAATTATTTTGAAAATAAAAATAAAAATTCTAAAAAATGAATTCCTTTTAAAATCCTCATAAAAGTGTATATATTGTTGAATATAAAATATATAAACACTCTAATGGTGAATCCTTTTAAAAGCAATAAAATGTTTCTATATTTCTTTACAATTTTCGAATTTTAAGATAATATTTGTTGCCTTCTAGTTTTCTTCATTGTTTTGGAAAAGCGTTTGTAGTGTATATAAAATTAAGTGTAGGCATA
The DNA here is from genome assembly GCA_030710605.1 of Cordylochernes scorpioides. Lineage (NCBI taxonomy): Eukaryota > Metazoa > Arthropoda > Arachnida > Pseudoscorpiones > Chernetidae > Cordylochernes > Cordylochernes scorpioides. Next base: position 67,918,252 of record CP092876.1, on the reverse strand, counting down.
TATATATATATATATATATATATATATATTTGTAAAAAAATCGAATATCTTCGTAGTTATATACAAATTTGCCAATTTCACTCGCAACCAGCGCCCCTCTGCGGGGGATATAAGTTTTGGTTTTGGAAGGAAGCCTCGCGTCAATCAGGCATTGTACTTTATTTAAAACAGAGATTAAATATTCAATTCAAATATATTAGTGGTTTAATAGTAGCTATCCTTAAGATATCCGATTTAATTTTTTTTAAAACATTTTATTTTCTTATATTAGATTGTGCTTCATTTTAAAAACATTAATTAATTGGGTAAGATGAAATATGTGTATATAGATAACAAATTAAATGAATTAAAGAGTCTATCATTTAAACATAAAATTCGAATACATATATAAATTATATGCAAAAATTTAATTGTTATTAAATGAATGAAATACTTTATACTTATATAAAGAATATAAAAATCCTGTTAGATTATATTGTGTAAGTTATAAACTATGTTAAATTAATATCATATATAAACATTTTGATGATTCTATTTGAAATATGTCAATTTAATAAATATCAGCTTTATTACTTGTATATATTCAATTAAAAAGGCATATATTGAATCAAAAATAATTTATTTAACCAATATTTCAGTTGGCCGTAAAGGTTGATCCAATATATGCCTTTTTAATTAAAGATTTATTTATTGATTGCTCTATTTTCAAAACTTATATATATATATATTGTAAAAAATAAATGAAAATACAATTTTCAAATATTGATAGTAAAACTTTACATTTTTATTTTTAAGGCATCTTCTCTTAGAGTTTAATTATATCATGGCACATGTTTCAAACGCCTATTATCGATTAATTTATATTTTAATTAAGATTGCATTTACAGACATTTGGGTCAAAGCAACTGCAAAAGAAAATTGAGTTTTCTTTCTTTTTCTATATTTTACTAATCATTCGGTAACCAGAAGCCTTTGGTAGCATTTTTTAAAGTAGATTGCGTCATCCTTTAGAATTTGGCATTCGAATATTGTTCATTTTGTTCTAAACCGTAGTTTTGTTCTACTCTCGGTTGTTGCGTTGTGCATACCTGGGATATATTATGAAAAATTATGTCGAAACTTTCATTTTGATATAAACCATTGTTTTGTGCATTTGTCGACATTTGGGATGGCTGCATCTGTAGGAGGTTATGATAATCGTTTTGTTTGGCTCCTGAATTTACTTGGAAAACATTGTTTTGTGCGGTTGTTGACATTTGGGATGGCTGAATTTGTAAAAGGTTGTGATATTCATTTAATTGGCTGCTTTAATTTCTTTGAAACCATTGTTTTGTGCCGTTGTTGATACTTGGAATGGCTGCATATATAGGAGGTTGTTTTCAATCATTTGATTGGCTGCTTCGTTTATTTCAAAGTTGGTATTTGGAGCCATTCTAAGTATTTTTAGGCTAACCTGTGGTAGCGTTTTGTAGGTGCAGTGCCTGGACTTTATTATATTGCCATATTTAATCTGGGAAATTTCTATTTGAGAGACAAAGGTTCAGTGAACAACGAGGTTCTTTTGGTCAAATTTCAGGTGCTTTTGAATATTTCCTTAATGGAAAGCGTGTGAACCCAAAATTATATTATTTCTCGGGGAACTTCTTTAAATCTTAGGGTTTGAGGTTTCTGAAACTTGTACCAAATGATGGCTTGAAATTACCCCTTCTGCCCTAATAACTTTTGATATTTTACAAATGTAATTCCTCGTATTAAACTGGGTGAAGAACTGGTTAGACTCAGAAATGTTTTCTGATACCTCGATCAGTTCAGGTTTAGTAAAGTATTTCTTATTTTTATTCATTACATTTTCAGGAAAACCTGCTTTTTCATTGTATCTAGATTCAGAAGAAGACGAATTTACAATTGTATTCTCGAAATTCGGTTCAGCAATCCTTTCTAGTAATTTCTGCTCGGAAAATCTGTCGTCAAGATTGGTAACTAATTTGTAAATTTTAGTGATGTCCTTACTAGCCTTCAACTTACTGTACAATCTTCCAGATCCGTCCTTGAAAAAATCGTAATGATCATGAGCATATTGTTGAGAAACTTCAAAGAATTCAGGATACTTAGGTGGTGCGGGCACAGATGGTTTAGGTTTGGAGAGATTTCGATGTCCTCTTCCAATATGCGTGTCTAGGTTTGGTTTAGTGATAGATACCAGCTCGCAATGTGGGCACGGAAAGTCTCTCACATTTGTGTGTGCCTTAATGTGGCGTTTAAGGTTCTCCTTGGTCCCAATTTTTTAAGACATAAGGGGCATTTATACTCTTTCAAATTTTGATGAGTAATTTTATGTATGTGCTTTGTAACATTAGGTTTCTGAGAAGTTGTGTAATTGCAAATTTTACATCTAAAAGACTTGCCTTCCTGGTTTATAATGATCTCTATAAAGTCAACGCATCCAGGCTCTGTCTTTTCTGGTCTACCTCCTTTACTCAAAGTTTGGTTAGTTATTCTGAAGTTTTCTTCGTTTTGATAAAAATTCATTTCATATTAGTTCTTTCTCTCTCTCTCTCTCTCTCTCTTGATAAAACCGGATTCCTAGAGAAAATATATCAATTATTTATAACTAAACACAAATTTAAAAAGCAAGATTTGTGATGTGTTAATGATAAACAATATAATATTTATTATTTATACTTTTTCTAAATGAATTTATATAAAATTTGAAATAATAGTATTTTATTATTAATTTAAATATTTCGATATATATATTTTTTTCAAAAAATCAAATAAAATATTTTATACTTTTTAATTATATTAGAAATGAAATGAATAATATAATGATATTACCGCCAAATTAGCCTATTACAGGTTTGTGAATCGAGAATGAATTAAAAGCAGTAGCTTAGCTAATATGTAAATTTGAGACAGACTTTTTTCCATTTCTTTATTTTTAGGTTGATAAATAAAACAAACCTTCCTTTTTCTCTTGAGCAGCGCATGCGCCCTTGGTGTGTTCCTTTGACATTTTTTTATAATCATCTATTTTTCCTCTCTCTTCCATTTTGTAAATTCAATAGAAAAACCTCAGTTATAATACAGGGTATGCCTTATTTTAAATATTGCGACAATATATAATTTTATCGAAGGATGGCATTTGAAATTATAATTAATAGAGTTTTAACATAATTTTTCGAATAAAGTGCCAAAGTATATCTCTTTATAACGCACAAATTGTTTCCACCTATAAGAATATCTGCACGATGCTCATCACAAGACTTACTTTCTCAGTTTCAGGGCCGGTAACTGAGTAATATTACAATAGATCTCTTCGCGTGTCTGTGTCAGCCGTTGTCTTCTTTTAATTAGGACGTCTTCATCCTCGGATCTAGTTGAGAAGTTATCTGTGTCCAGGGTGGTCCTCCTATGGCTTCATCCTTCCAAACTAAACCATATGGGAGGACCTTTCTGGGGCCAAAGTAACGTCGCATCAGTTTTTCCGAAAAATTATTTTTTTGCACAGTAACAAAAAACAGGACGTCATTTCCAGGCTGGAACATTGTTTCTGTTATGGGCCTATATGTGTCCCAGAGATCATTTAGCTTAGATATGTACAAATTGTTCTGCTTCTTTGGCTCTCGACCCTAGCGTTTGGATGAACTTATATTCTTTCAGTAATAACTTGGGGAATAACAAGTTCAATGGTATTTCTGCTTCAATCTATTACAGAAAAAATAATGGAGTCAGTCCAATGTTATTTTACTATACTGACTTTTACAAATTAACGACTCGATGGGTCTTATCTCATTCTATCGCTGGTTGATGTCCTCATAGCATTCCTGCTATAATCTTTTTCAACCCACCCGTTAGTCCTTTTGTCTGTCGTCGTTATTTGATTCATATCTACGGTGATTTTCCATATCACAAATCCGTAATATCTAGGATAATACTACTCTGATCAAAAGGTTTCGACACTTTGCTCATAAGTTAGAAAACACTTTATTATTCTACCAAATCCAAATTTTCCCCTTCAAAGTCGTCCCCGTTGGCCGCGATGCACTTCAACCACATTTTTTTTCCAGTCGGCATAACACCTCTGGTAGTCTGTTTTCGGGATCGCCTTCTTGGCCTTCTTCGATTCCACTTTGATCTCTTCTATGCTCTGAAATTTCCGACCCTTTAACTTTTTTTTAGCTTTCCAAAAAGGAAGAAGTCGCAGGGAGCCAAATCGGGACTGTAGGGGGGTTGGGGGAACACAGAGGTTGAGTGGTCCTGCCGGAACTTCGAGATTTTGAGGGCTGTGTGCACCGGCGCGTTATCGTGGTGGAGGATCCAAGACTTTCTCTCCCACAGCACCGGCCGTTTCTGCCTGATCGCCTCCCTCAATCGCCTCAAAACTCCCAGGTAGGAGTCAGCAGTTATTGTAGAGCCTTGTTGTTGAAATTCATGATGAACAATGCCCTGGTAGTCGAAGAACACCGTCAACATGACCTTGACTTTGCTGAGTGCCTTCCTCGCTTTCTCTGGTCTCGGCTCATTTTTGAAGCGCCACTCCGATGCCTGTTGGGTAGTTTACGAACCAAAGCAGTAAATCCATGTTTCGTCTCCAGTAATGACCCTCTTCAGCAATTCGGGATCAATGCAGCAATGACGGCATTCCCGTAGGCTTTTTGCAACATTTAAAATATTTCGGCACCCTTGAATCCGTTTTTCACACAGAACTTGATGCAAATTCGTTGATCCTCCATTTCGGTGACTAACGAAATCGAAGCACTGGCAAAATGGCTTCACTTCGAACAGCCGCTGCTCGTGCTGTTGTGGCGCGTGATTTTTAAAAATTGGCACGTCTCCAAGCCAAGGGCGACGCTCACGTTTGCCACAAACCGGGAAAAAATATATTGAATTTTCAGGATTTTATGAGCAAAGTGTCGAAACCTTTTGATCAGAGTAGTATAATCGCTTTATGACTTGTTTTCGCCTATGTTCTGCCCAAATGAATGTAAGCCGAAAGAATCGTGTTTCTTACTATCAATCATGATTCAGTATATTCTATTATTATCATTATTATTTTCAGACTAAAAAAGGTTAAAATTAGAACTATGTTTTAACGCTACTTTTCTTTTTAAATAAATATCATTATCCTTTTTTCCGAAATCCCTCTTTTTAATTTCTAATCATAGCAGTATAAGGGTTGTAGAAATAGGTTTTAATTGTATTTAAAATAAAGTTGGCGCTAAAATATGGTGCTAATTTTCAGCGATAGATGACGCAAAGTTTATTATGATATTTTGAAGAATATGTTAATTACCTATAGTATTTGCCTAATTTGAATAATCCTTAGTTGAAAATTAAACAGACTTCTGCCAGGTATAAACCTGAAAAATCTGTTAATTTCTTCACCTTTACTATCTTTACATTTACTGTTTTTACCATTTCTTTACCTGGACTGCACTGCCTTTCAAGCTGAATTCATATCAATTCTCTGGGAAGCTCAACTAGCGTGGATTAGTCCAACCTAATCAGGCGTGACCATTACTCGGACTATAGATCCGCTTTAGCAACTCCTCTGGACCAATATGAACATCGCTAGTGGCAAAAATAATATAGGTTCTTAACAGAGATCATATGCGGCTATGATAGGTACGCGGACACATTAGAATCGATGGCAATGAACTAGCAGACAGTGCAGCAAAATTTCCACTACTTCTGCCCTTCCACATTCACATTCTATCTTGCCTCGAACTCATGCTCGAAATCTAACGCATTAGGCTGCTCTTTCATCATGGACTGTATTATATTCCCGAAATTACTCGACCAGATTCCTCAAGAGAATTGCTTCTACTCCAAGCCATCTCCTTATATATACCAAAATCTGCCATGTAGAAGTCACCACCACGATCCTCACGGGCCAAGTAGTCTAAGTAGTCAGTACATTTCCTTCCGTCAGCGAGAACCTTGGTTCACGTTACATCAATCACCAGGTAATCCTTCCCTGCCAGAATCCTCCTTTTTCCATTCCTTCTTGACGACAACCGCTTCTTCTGTGGAATCTCTGTCTGCTTATTTCACCTATGGTCAAGCTGTGTCGCCTTCCCTACGACTACACAAAGCGGTGATATCGAGGCTCATCTAGGATCAGGTAACATTGGTCCAAGAGGTCCAAAGATATCACATATATATAATCGAATTATGATAAGCTTACATATCGTTAATATTAAAGAAGTGTATTTATAATCCCAGAATTTTAAATAAATTATTTATATAAAATTATATAATACTAGCGGATGTACCCGGCTTCGCCTGGGTTTTACCCGAGTAAAGGTTTGTCTAACGAACATTTGTTAAAACAATTCTCTATAAACTTATAAAAAAATAATAGATATATTTTGATAATTTGAAACTCGTAAATTTGAATCTCTCGATAAAGTGAACATTTTTTCCCGGTCCCTTATCTCATCTTGTTTCAAATAAATTGCCGTGTCATCCTGAATTTTGTCTTTCCTAATTTTCTACATTACAAAATCATCGTTTTATCTAGTGAACATTTTTTCCCGGTCCCTTGAAAAATACTCGATAACTAACTTTGACTTGTGCGCAATTAATAGGTAGAAAATCTTACTTTTAATAAATAATCTTTAAGATAATAAACTTAGTGATAAAAAAACTTGTTAACATCGTCGCGATGGGGACGCTGCTTGCGAGTTAAATCTACAAATCTGCAAATAACTCTAAGGATATTCAAAATATTCAAGAAATTATTTTTAAAAACCTTCCCGGGGATATGCATAAGAATATCCCAAAATTTCACGGCGATTGGATGTATGGTTTTTGATTCTATAGAGTACACACAGACAGACAGACATTCAATTTTATATATATAAAGATATAGACTAACGGATGTACCCGGCTTCGCCCGGGTTTTACCCGAGTAAAGGTTTGTCTAACGAATCTCTTGATAAAGTGAACATTTTCCCCGGTCCCTTGATAAATACTCGATAAGTTGAATAAAATCAATATTAATTAGTTCCCTCGGTAATTGGAAGTTAAAGGAATAGTATCTTGCCTTGGAATTGTATCATTATTATTGTCTCAAATAAATTGCCCTGTCATCCTGAATTTTGTCTTTCCTAATTTTCTACATCACAAAATTACGTATCATTATGATAATAATTAGAGTAGATTGTTGAATTATAACAAATAAATTAGAATATTCATCTTGATTATTTTTAGGCGAAAAGTTATTTCAAAAATTTATTTGCCAGAAACCTTCCCAGTACTATACTAAATAACTTCCCAAAGTTCCATGGCGTTCGAAAGAGTGGTTTGGTCAGGCATAAAGGACACACACACACACATATATATTACCCGAGTAAAGGTTTGTCTAACGAACATTTGTTAAAACAATTCTCCATAAACTTATAAAAAAAATATTAGATATATTTTGATAATTTGAATCTCTCGATAAAGTGATAATTTTTTCCCGGTCCCTGTGTGCCGTGTCATCCTGAATTTTGTCTTTCCTAATTTTCTACATTACAAAATCATCGTTTTATCTAGTGTACATTTTTTCCCAGTCCCTTGAAAAATACTCGATAAGTTGAATAAAATCATGGTCGTTTATGGAAGATGGACGAAGTTCCCGGAGGTCATCTTGGGCAAGCCCCCGCGAGGATTTTTTCTTGTCTATTTGGCACAGCTGTGTCACCAACTCTGCCCCCGCGCGCCAGGACCTCTTGACCCCTCTGATTGGTCGGTGGGTACTTGGACTGTCCATCCGGCCAGCTGCCGGACGATTACATTCGCTCAAAAGGAGGTGGGGCAGACCTAAGCCTATCTCCGTCGCAAGGTGGCGCTGCTTGCGAGTTAAAGCTACAAATCTGCAGATAACTCTAAGGATATTCAAGATATTGAAAAATTATTTTTCGAAAACCTTTCCGGGGATATACCTAATAACATCCCAAAATTTGACGGCGATTGGATGTATGGTTTTGAATCTATAGATTACACAAAGACAGACAGACAGACTGACATTCATTTATATATATACTAGCGGATGTACCCGGCTTTGCCCGGGTTTTATCCGAGTAAAGGTTTGTCTAACCTACATTTGGTAAAACAATAATAATAAAAAAAAAAATAATAGATATATTTTGATTATTTGAAACTCGTAAATTTGAATCTCTCGATAAAGTGAACATTTTTTCCCGGTCCCTGTGTGCCTTGTCATCCTGAATTTTGTCTTTCCAAATTTTCTACATTACAAAATCATCGTTTTATCTAGTGAACATTTTTCCCGGTCCCTTGAAAAATACTCTATAAGTTGAATAAAATCAATATTAATTGGTTCCCTCGGTGGTTGGAAGTTAGAGGAATAGTATTTTCGCCTTGGAATTGTATCATTATTCTTGTCTCAAATAAATTGCCGTGTCATCCTGAGATATTCTATATATATAAAAAATGAATGTATGTGTGTGTGTCTGTTTGTTTGTCCTTTATGCCTGACCAAACCACTCATTGGATCGCCATGAAACTTTGGGAAGTTATTTAGTATAGTACTGGGAAGGTTTCTAGCAAACAAAATTTTTGAAATAACTTTTCGCCTAGAAATAATCAAGATAAATATTCTAATTTATTTGTTATAATTCAACAATCTGCTCTAAATATTATCATGATGATACGATGATTTTGTAATGTAGAAAATTAGGAAAGACAAAATTCAGGATGACACGGCAATTTATTTGAGACAAGAATAATGATACAATTCAAAGGCAAGATACTATTCCTTTAACTTCCAATTACCGAGGGAACCAATTAATATTGATTTTATTCAACTTATCGAGTATTTTTCAAGGGACCGGGAAAAAATGTTCACTTTATCGAGAGATTCGTTAAACAAACCTTTACTCGGGTAAAACCCGGGCGAAGCCGGGTACATCCATACAAGAATAATGATACAATTCCAAGGCAAGATACTATTCCTTTAACTTCCAATTACCGAGGGAACCAATTAATATTGATTTTATTCAACTTTTCGAGTATTTTTCAAGGGACCGGGAAAAAATGTTCACTTTATCGAGAGATTCGTTAAACAAACCTTTACTCGGGTAAAACCCGGGCGAAGCCGGGTACATCCATACAAGAATAATGATACAATTCCAAGGCAAGATACTATTCCTTTAACTTCCAATTACCGAGGGAACCAATTAATATTGATTTTTTATTCAACTTATCGAGTATTTTTCAAGGGACCGGGAAAAAAATGTTCACTTTATCGAGAGATTCGTTAGACAAACTTTTACTCGGGTAAAACCCGGGCGAAGCCGGGTACGTCCGCTAGTCTTACTTTTGATAAATAATCTTTAAGATAATAAAATTAGTGAAAATAAAACTTATAGATAAAAAACTTGTTATCATCGTCGCAATGGTGGCGCTGCTTGCGAGTCAAATCTGCAAATAACTCTAAGGATATTCGAGATATTCAGGAAATTATTTTTCAGAAACCCTCCCAGGGATATACCTAATAATATCCCAAAATTTCAGGGCGATTGGATGTATGGTTTTTGAATCTATAGAGTGTACACAGACAGACATACAATTATATATATATATATATATATAAAAATAAATAGTTGTATAGTTTTATAGTTAAGTATTCTATTAAAATTATCTTCATTAGTTTGATTATTTAAATTCAAATTATAAATTTGTTAATTGTTATTATTTAGTATAGATAGAGAAAAAAAAAAAATTCTTTACTTCTAAAACATCCTCTAGTTAATTATATAATTATAATTAATAACAATAAAAAATTAACAAAGTAACGTCTATTACATCGGCTTTTACACGTCATTCAGACATACTCTAATCCTATATATAGAATAATCGAAGAGATAATATATATAATAGTTAGAAAAAAGATAGAAAGACAGAACCATGTACTTTTAATCAAACTAATAGAAAGAAAACAAAAAGTTTTGTAAATAAGGTAGATAAGATTGTTAGTATATATATATATTTTTTTATAATTTTATATTTTATTCGTTTTTTTTTTTTTTTAAAGATTTTTTAAATTTTTTTATTTTAAAATATGAATATAAAAAGTTGTATTTAGTAAAATATCTATAATATGAATTAACTTTTATTATAAGTTTGGTTATTATGTTTTGAAACCCTAATGGTAGACCAGACATATACAAAAAACTTAAATTGGAGTAATTATTGAAAAAAGAGGTCTGCTGAACCGGGACTTCTCAAATAGAAATTCAGCTTTTCAACATTTCATCCCTTCTCTATTATGTCTAGACCTCCTTTCAACCGTATTTTATGTGTTAATATAAAGTTACTACAGTGAAACATTTATATGAACAGATATAATGTGTACCTACCTTGTCCGCGAACGCCTTCAACTGTAAACAACTATTTCTGGATAACACATGTTGTGGGGGGGGTGGGGACAAATTTAGACCGAATTGTGGGAGAACAAGACATTCAAAGAATAAAGATAAGATAGTTAAGGGAAGAAATCCAAATTTTATAATCTTTACAGTCAGTTAAAAATTAAAATAATTGATTCAAAACTTATTCATCTTTCAATATTCCTTTAAAAAGGCAAATTATTAGAGTTTAATAAAGCTATTAATTGTGAAAATTCACTTTTATTTAATTTCCATTTTCCTCCCCAGAAATTGGAGATTAAACAAAATGAATTATATACAATATTACTTTAAAAATCTTGTGAAAAAATCTTCAAATCAGCTATTTAATTTAAGTTTAACTAATTGTTGAAGATTATAAATTTGTAGTATTGATTATTGAAAGAAATTATAGAAAGTTGATTTAATAAATGGATACTTCCATTTATTTTTTTTTAAGTATTTTATAATTGATATACTGTTGAAATATTTTACTTGTCTTCTAGTCCGTTATTAGCAAACTTAATATTATTCTGGTACGAAAGAGAATACTTTCTACAAAATAATGTTAACTGGCAAATGTTCCGTTATGTAGATGACATTATAATATTTAATAATCCACAGTTCAAAAATTTAATACCTAAAATTTATCCTAAATACTTGAAACTTAAAAACAATGAAAAAATTTATAGAAACAAAAAAGTTAACTTTTTAGACCTAAATATAGACCTTACAAATAATGCTATTAAAATTTATAATAAAAAAAGTAATTATAATTTCAATATTATAAAATACTGTAATATGAATTCTAATATTTCATTAAATTGCTGTAAAGGTATATATTTTGGTCAGTTTCTAAGATTTTATAGAATAAATAATATATTAGAAAATTTCATAGAAGATGTTAATAATTTAAACATGGAATTTATTAAAAACAAATTTAGTATCAGACAAGTAAAATATTTCAACAGTATATCAATTATAAAATACTTAAAAAAAAATAAATGGAAGTATCCATTTATTAAATCAACTTTCTATAATTTCTTTCAATAATCAATACTACAAATTTATAATCTTCAACAATTAGTTAAACTTAAATTAAATAGCTGATTTGAAGATTTTTTCACAAGATTTTTAAAGTAATATTGTATATAATTCATTTTGTTTAATCTCCAATTTCTGGGGAGGAAAATGGAAATTAAATAAAAGTGAATTTTCACAATTAATAGCTTTATTAAACTCTAATAATTTGCCTTTTTAAAGGAATATTGAAAGATGAATAAGTTTTGAATCAATTATTTTAATTTTTAACTGACTGTAAAGATTATAAAATTTGGATTTCTTCCCTTAACTATCTTATCTTTATTCTTTGAATGTCTTGTTCTCCCACAATTCGGTCTAAATTTGTCCCCACCCCCCCACAACATGTGTTATCCAGAAATAGTTGTTTACAGTTGAAGGCGTTCGCGGACAAGGTAGGTACACATTATATCTGTTCATATAAATGTTTCACTGTAGTAACTTTATATTAACACATAAAATACGGTTGAAAGGAGGTCTAGACATAATAGAGAAGGGATGAAATGTTGAAAAGCTGAATTTCTATTTGAGAAGTCCCGGTTCAGCAGACCTCTTTTTTCAATAATTACTCCAATTTAAGTTTTTTGTATATGTCTGGTCTACCATTAGGGTTTCAAAACATAATAACCAAACTTATAATAAAAGTTAATTCATATTATAGATATTTTACTAAATACAACTTTTTATATTCATATTTTAAAATAAAAAAATTTAAAAAATCTTTAAAAAAAAAAAAAAACGAATAAAATATAAAATTATAAAAAAATATATATATATACTAACAATCTTATCTACCTTATTTACAAAACTTTTTGTTTTCTTTCTATTAGTTTGATTAAAAGTACATGGTTCTGTCTTTCTATCTTTTTTCTAACTATTATATATATTATCTCTTCGATTATTCTATATATAGGATTAGAGTATGTCTGAATGACGTGTAAAAGCCGATGTAATAGACGTTACTTTGTTAATTTTTTATTGTTATTAATTATAATTATATAATTAACTAGAGGATGTTTTAGAAGTAAAGAATTTTTTTTTTCTCTATCTATACTAAATAATAACAATTAACAAATTTATAATTTGAATTTAAATAATCAAACTAATGAAGATAATTTTAATAGAATACTTAACTATAAAACTATACAACTATTTATTTTTATAATTAATTTAGATTTAGCTTGCTAATCTAACCAAATCTACTTGATATGATTTATCATTCTGATCAGATTGCTCCTTAAGTTTTAAATGTAGTATCACTGTTATATTTTTATTATATAGTTTTTACACTATATTAATTCATATGAGCTTGCTCTATGATATATTTTTATATATAATATAATATACAAATTTAAATATATATTAGATATTCTAATATAAATAAAACTCCATACAGATTATAATTATCTTTTATTGTTTGATTATGAAAAAGTAAATTATAAAAATAATTTTAAAAAATAACTTCAGAACTTTTGTTTTTTTCATTGTTTAGATAGTTTAAAGATGTTTTTTATTAGTTATTCTTAAAAAATATAACAGATAACAAACAGTAATATCTATATTTTTATAGATTAATTATTCATTTTATTACAAATTTAATTACCACAAAAACAATTAAGATAAATATATTAATAAAAAAAAAAAATTTTTTCTCAATAGAATAACAAACTAAAAAACTAAAAAAAACTACCAGCATATTAGGGTTAGCACCTCTTTTATGTTAATTCAAACTCGCTAAGAATTGCCTAAGAAAGAATTGTCAAACTTGTCCCTCTCTTAAGAACCATGATACATTTCAAACGACTAGTTGTAAATTAGTAAATACTATTTATAAATTAACATGCCAAATTTGTCAATTATCATATATAGGACAAACATGTAATCCATTAAATATACGAATAAACCTACATAGAAACCACGCTAAAAAATCAATTGGTAATATATATATGAAAGAACACAATAAATTACATACTTTTAACAACTTTAAGATAGAAATACTAGACATATGTCAAAACAAAAAACAACGACTATTATTAGAAAACAACTACATTTATAAACACAACACATTATTCCCTTATGGACTTAATGACGAATTAAACTACACATACAAACCACAAACAGAAGAAATTTCAACTTATGAAATCAGCTGCAAATACAAAAAAAATGAATTCAAAACTAAACCTAATAAAACTAGAGGTAAAACTACCAATAAATTAGGTTACATTGAATTTGAAGAATTACTGGACCCAAAACAAATGTACACTAACAACTTCGTCGATAAATTTATTAAAACATTATTTAAACTAAATAATAATAAATTTATCAAACTTATAGAATATATTAAAATTCATAATCTAACTAATAGATTAATAGATATCACACACGACATCTTTAAATACAGAAAAATTAAACAATCTACTAATAACATTAATATTATCATTAAATTTAATAACAATTTATTTAATCATATTAAGTTTAATGATATTTTTAATAACCAAAACATTAATAATCTTTTCCCTATAAAAAATTTAAATTTCAAAACAATCTGGAGATACAACAAAAATATAGGTAATTTAGTTTGCAATTATAACCAATTTATTAATAATTTGGCAAATTATAAAAAAATTAAATGTAATTGCAACAACTATATTGATAAATATAAGTTTTCAGGTCATATATTAACTAGCAATTTTTCTTTTTTAAATCCAGAATATCAGGATATTTTAAATAAAGGGTATAAATATATACCTCAAATTAAACACAATTATAATAATACAATTAAATCTATATTAAAAGATATAGATATTTTCATAAATAAAACTAGTATAAAATACAGTATTCCAGAATTTACTTTTCTGGAATGGAAACATAATATTAAAAAGGAGGTTATAAATTATTATAATAATACACTTAAATACACAAAACCTAATTCAGATATTCCTTCTTTTAAAGAAAATATAATTAATTTACAGAAGGACTTTATTATCACTCCTATAGATAAATGTTCCAATAACTTATCTATAATTTGTAAAAATCTATACCACGATATACTAAAAAAGGAAATTGATAATAATCATAAATACACTTTTGCTAGAACTACAGCCACAAAAATCAAAAAAGACATCAAAAATGTTGAAAATTCACTAAAAATTTATAATCACTACAAAAATCCAAACATACCAAAGTTCTATATAATTCCTAAACTACACAAAAAACCTATTTCTTTCAGAACAATCACATCTGGTATAAATTCAGTTATAAAAAACATTGATATACAATTAGCTTCAACACTACAATTTATTATAAATAAATTAACTAATAAATATAATTATAAATTTATCGACTCAAATAAAAAAATCATTAACTATTTAATGAACAATTGGACAAACATGGAAACAGTACACACATTTGACTTTGAGGACCTATATTCTAAAATAAATTTAAGAGATCTAAATAATAAAATAACCAATTTATTTAACGAAATCATTAATGACAAAACTTTCCACATTAAAATTATTCATAACAGATATAAAACAATTAAATTAGATCTTAAAACAGCAAAAACTCTACTGGAAACATTTTTAAATTTTAACTATATAGAATTTAAAAATAAAATATATATTCAATCAGAAGGAGTTCCCATGGGAACGTCTTCTAGTCCGTTATTAGCAAACTTAATATTATTCTGGTACGAAAGAGAATACTTTCTACAAAATAATGTTAACTGGCAAATGTTCCGTTATGTAGATGACATTATAATATTTAATAATCCACAGTTCAAAAATTTAATACCTAAAATTTATCCTAAATACTTGAAACTTAAAAACAATGAAAAAATTTATAGAAACAAAAAAGTTAACTTTTTAGACCTAAATATAGACCTTACAAATAATGCTATTAAAATTTATAATAAAAAAAGTAATTATAATTTCAATATTATAAAATACTGTAATATGAATTCTAATATTTCATTAAATTGCTGTAAAGGTATATATTTTGGTCAGTTTCTAAGATTTTATAGAATAAATAATATATTAGAAAATTTCATAGAAGATGTTAATAATTTAAACATGGAATTTATTAAAAACAAATTTAGTATCAGACAAGTAAAATATTTCAACAGTATATCAATTATAAAATACTTAAAAAAAAATAAATGGAAGTATCCATTTATTAAATCAACTTTCTATAATTTCTTTCAATAATCAATACTACAAATTTATAATCTTCAACAATTAGTTAAACTTAAATTAAATAGCTGATTTGAAGATTTTTTCACAAGATTTTTAAAGTAATATTGTATATAATTCATTTTGTTTAATCTCCAATTTCTGGGGAGGAAAATGGAAATTAAATAAAAGTGAATTTTCACAATTAATAGCTTTATTAAACTCTAATAATTTGCCTTTTTAAAGGAATATTGAAAGATGAATAAGTTTTGAATCAATTATTTTAATTTTTAACTGACTGTAAAGATTATAAAATTTGGATTTCTTCCCTTAACTATCTTATCTTTATTCTTTGAATGTCTTGTTCTCCCACAATTCGGTCTAAATTTGTCCCCACCCCCCCACAACATGTGTTATCCAGAAATAGTTGTTTACAGTTGAAGGCGTTCGCGGACAAGGTAGGTACACATTATATCTGTTCATATAAATGTTTCACTGTAGTAACTTTATATTAACACATAAAATACGGTTGAAAGGAGGTCTAGACATAATAGAGAAGGGATGAAATGTTGAAAAGCTGAATTTCTATTTGAGAAGTCCCGGTTCAGCAGACCTCTTTTTTCAATAATTACTCCAATTTAAGTTTTTTGTATATGTCTGGTCTACCATTAGGGTTTCAAAACATAATAACCAAACTTATAATAAAAGTTAATTCATATTATAGATATTTTACTAAATACAACTTTTTATATTCATATTTTAAAATAAAAAAATTTAAAAAATCTTTAAAAAAAAAAAAAACGAATAAAATATAAAATTATAAAAAAATTTATATATATACTAACAATCTTATCTACCTTATTTACAAAACTTTTTGTTTTCTTTCTATTAGTTTGATTAAAAGTACATGGTTCTGTCTTTCTATCTTTTTTCTAACTATTATATATATTATCTCTTCGATTATTCTATATATAGGATTAGAGTATGTCTGAATGACGTGTAAAAGCCGATGTAATAGACGTTACTTTGTTAATTTTTTATTGTTATTAATTATAATTATATAATTAACTAGAGGATGTTTTAGAAGTAAAGAATTTTTTTTTTCTCTATCTATACTAAATAATAACAATTAACAAATTTATAATTTGAATTTAAATAATCAAACTAATGAAGATAATTTTAATAGAATACTTAACTATAAAACTATACAACTATTTATTTTTATAATTAATTTAGATTTAGCTTGCTAATCTAACCAAATCTACTTGATATGATTTATCATTCTGATCAGATTGCTCCTTAAGTTTTAAATGTAGTATCACTGTTATATTTTTATTATATAGTTTTTACACTATATTAATTCATATGAGCTTGCTCTATGATATATTTTTATATATAATATAATATACAAATTTAAATATATATTAGATATTCTAATATAAATAAAACTCCATACAGATTATAATTATCTTTTATTGTTTGATTATGAAAAAGTAAATTATAAAAATAATTTTAAAAAATAACTTCAGAACTTTTGTTTTTTTCATTGTTTAGATAGTTTAAAGATGTTTTTTATTAGTTATTCTTAAAAAATATAACAGATAACAAACAGTAATATCTATATTTTTATAGATTAATTATTCATTTTATTACAAATTTAATTACCACAAAAACAATTAAGATAAATATATTAATAAAAAAAAAAATTTTTTTCTCAATAGAATAACAAACTAAAAAACTAAAAAAAACTACCAGCATATTAGGGTTAGCACCTCTTTTATGTTAATTCAAACTCGCTAAGAATTGCCTAAGAAAGAATTGTCAAACTTGTCCCTCTCTTAAGAACCATGATACATTTCAAACGACTAGTTGTAAATTAGTAAATACTATTTATAAATTAACATGCCAAATTTGTCAATTATCATATATAGGACAAACATGTAATCCATTAAATATACGAATAAACCTACATAGAAACCACGCTAAAAAATCAATTGGTAATATATATATGAAAGAACACAATAAATTACATACTTTTAACAACTTTAAGATAGAAATACTAGACATATGTCAAAACAAAAAACAACGACTATTATTAGAAAACAACTACATTTATAAACACAACACATTATTCCCTTATGGACTTAATGACGAATTAAACTACACATACAAACCACAAACAGAAGAAATTTCAACTTATGAAATCAGCTGCAAATACAAAAAAAATGAATTCAAAACTAAACCTAATAAAACTAGAGGTAAAACTACCAATAAATTAGGTTACATTGAATTTGAAGAATTACTGGACCCAAAACAAATGTACACTAACAACTTCGTCGATAAATTTATTAAAACATTATTTAAACTAAATAATAATAAATTTATCAAACTTATAGAATATATTAAAATTCATAATCTAACTAATAGATTAATAGATATCACACACGACATCTTTAAATACAGAAAAATTAAACAATCTACTAATAACATTAATATTATCATTAAATTTAATAACAATTTATTTAATCATATTAAGTTTAATGATATTTTTAATAACCAAAACATTAATAATCTTTTCCCTATAAAAAATTTAAATTTCAAAACAATCTGGAGATACAACAAAAATATAGGTAATTTAGTTTGCAATTATAACCAATTTATTAATAATTTGGCAAATTATAAAAAAATTAAATGTAATTGCAACAACTATATTGATAAATATAAGTTTTCAGGTCATATATTAACTAGCAATTTTTCTTTTTTAAATCCAGAATATCAGGATATTTTAAATAAAGGGTATAAATATATACCTCAAATTAAACACAATTATAATAATACAATTAAATCTATATTAAAAGATATAGATATTTTCATAAATAAAACTAGTATAAAATACAGTATTCCAGAATTTACTTTTCTGGAATGGAAACATAATATTAAAAAGGAGGTTATAAATTATTATAATAATACACTTAAATACACAAAACCTAATTCAGATATTCCTTCTTTTAAAGAAAATATAATTAATTTACAGAAGGACTTTATTATCACTCCTATAGATAAATGTTCCAATAACTTATCTATAATTTGTAAAAATCTATACCACGATATACTAAAAAAGGAAATTGATAATAATCATAAATACACTTTTGCTAGAACTACAGCCACAAAAATCAAAAAAGACATCAAAAATGTTGAAAATTCACTAAAAATTTATAATCACTACAAAAATCCAAACATACCAAAGTTCTATATAATTCCTAAACTACACAAAAAACCTATTTCTTTCAGAACAATCACATCTGGTATAAATTCAGTTATAAAAAACATTGATATACAATTAGCTTCAACACTACAATTTATTATAAATAAATTAACTAATAAATATAATTATAAATTTATCGACTCAAATAAAAAAATCATTAACTATTTAATGAACAATTGGACAAACATGGAAACAGTACACACATTTGACTTTGAGGACCTATATTCTAAAATAAATTTAAGAGATCTAAATAATAAAATAACCAATTTATTTAACGAAATCATTAATGACAAAACTTTCCACATTAAAATTATTCATAACAGATATAAAACAATTAAATTAGATCTTAAAACAGCAAAAACTCTACTGGAAACATTTTTAAATTTTAACTATATAGAATTTAAAAATAAAATATATATTCAATCAGAAGGAGTTCCCATGGGAACGTCTTCTAGTCCGTTATTAGCAAACTTAATATTATTCTGGTACGAAAGAGAATACTTTCTACAAAATAATGTTAACTGGCAAATGTTCCGTTATGTAGATGACATTATAATATTTAATAATCCACAGTTCAAAAATTTAATACCTAAAATTTATCCTAAATACTTGAAACTTAAAAACAATGAAAAAATTTATAGAAACAAAAAAGTTAACTTTTTAGACCTAAATATAGACCTTACAAATAATGCTATTAAAATTTATAATAAAAAAAGTAATTATAATTTCAATATTATAAAATACTGTAATATGAATTCTAATATTTCATTAAATTGCTGTAAAGGTATATATTTTGGTCAGTTTCTAAGATTTTATAGAATAAATAATATATTAGAAAATTTCATAGAAGATGTTAATAATTTAAACATGGAATTTATTAAAAACAAATTTAGTATCAGACAAGTAAAATATTTCAACAGTATATCAATTATAAAATACTTAAAAAAAAATAAATGGAAGTATCCATTTATTAAATCAACTTTCTATAATTTCTTTCAATAATCAATACTACAAATTTATAATCTTCAACAATTAGTTAAACTTAAATTAAATAGCTGATTTGAAGATTTTTTCACAAGATTTTTAAAGTAATATTGTATATAATTCATTTTGTTTAATCTCCAATTTCTGGGGAGGAAAATGGAAATTAAATAAAAGTGAATTTTCACAATTAATAGCTTTATTAAACTCTAATAATTTGCCTTTTTAAAGGAATATTGAAAGATGAATAAGTTTTGAATCAATTATTTTAATTTTTAACTGACTGTAAAGATTATAAAATTTGGATTTCTTCCCTTAACTATCTTATCTTTATTCTTTGAATGTCTTGTTCTCCCACAATTCGGTCTAAATTTGTCCCCACCCCCCCACAACATGTGTTATCCAGAAATAGTTGTTTACAGTTGAAGGCGTTCGCGGACAAGGTAGGTACACATTATATCTGTTCATATAAATGTTTCACTGTAGTAACTTTATATTAACACATAAAATACGGTTGAAAGGAGGTCTAGACATAATAGAGAAGGGATGAAATGTTGAAAAGCTGAATTTCTATTTGAGAAGTCCCGGTTCAGCAGACCTCTTTTTTCAATAATTACTCCAATTTAAGTTTTTTGTATATGTCTGGTCTACCATTAGGGTTTCAAAACATAATAACCAAACTTATAATAAAAGTTAATTCATATTATAGATATTTTACTAAATACAACTTTTTATATTCATATTTTAAAATAAAAAAATTTAAAAAATCTTTAAAAAAAAAAAAAACGAATAAAATATAAAATTATAAAAAAATATATATATATACTAACAATCTTATCTACCTTATTTACAAAACTTTTTGTTTTCTTTCTATTAGTTTGATTAAAAGTACATGGTTCTGTCTTTCTATCTTTTTTCTAACTATTATATATATTATCTCTTCGATTATTCTATATATAGGATTAGAGTATGTCTGAATGACGTGTAAAAGCCGATGTAATAGACGTTACTTTGTTAATTTTTTATTGTTATTAATTATAATTATATAATTAACTAGAGGATGTTTTAGAAGTAAAGAATTTTTTTTTTTCTCTATCTATACTAAATAATAACAATTAACAAATTTATAATTTGAATTTAAATAATCAAACTAATGAAGATAATTTTAATAGAATACTTAACTATAAAACTATACAACTATTTATTTTTATAATTAATTTAGATTTAGCTTGCTAATCTAACCAAATCTACTTGATATGATTTATCATTCTGATCAGATTGCTCCTTAAGTTTTAAATGTAGTATCACTGTTATATTTTTATTATATAGTTTTTACACTATATTAATTCATATGAGCTTGCTCTATGATATATTTTTATATATAATATAATATACAAATTTAAATATATATTAGATATTCTAATATAAATAAAACTCCATACAGATTATAATTATCTTTTATTGTTTGATTATGAAAAAGTAAATTATAAAAATAATTTTAAAAAATAACTTCAGAACTTTTGTTTTTTTCATTGTTTAGATAGTTTAAAGATGTTTTTTATTAGTTATTCTTAAAAAATATAACAGATAACAAACAGTAATATCTATATTTTTATAGATTAATTATTCATTTTATTACAAATTTAATTACCACAAAAACAATTAAGATAAATATATTAATAAAAAAAAAAAATTTTTTCTCAATAGAATAACAAACTAAAAAACTAAAAAAAACTACCAGCATATTAGGGTTAGCACCTCTTTTATGTTAATTCAAACTCGCTAAGAATTGCCTAAGAAAGAATTGTCAAACTTGTCCCTCTCTTAAGAACCATGATACATTTCAAACGACTAGTTGTAAATTAGTAAATACTATTTATAAATTAACATGCCAAATTTGTCAATTATCATATATAGGACAAACATGTAATCCATTAAATATACGAATAAACCTACATAGAAACCACGCTAAAAAATCAATTGGTAATATATATATGAAAGAACACAATAAATTACATACTTTTAACAACTTTAAGATAGAAATACTAGACATATGTCAAAACAAAAAACAACGACTATTATTAGAAAACAACTACATTTATAAACACAACACATTATTCCCTTATGGACTTAATGACGAATTAAACTACACATACAAACCACAAACAGAAGAAATTTCAACTTATGAAATCAGCTGCAAATACAAAAAAAATGAATTCAAAACTAAACCTAATAAAACTAGAGGTAAAACTACCAATAAATTAGGTTACATTGAATTTGAAGAATTACTGGACCCAAAACAAATGTACACTAACAACTTCGTCGATAAATTTATTAAAACATTATTTAAACTAAATAATAATAAATTTATCAAACTTATAGAATATATTAAAATTCATAATCTAACTAATAGATTAATAGATATCACACACGACATCTTTAAATACAGAAAAATTAAACAATCTACTAATAACATTAATATTATCATTAAATTTAATAACAATTTATTTAATCATATTAAGTTTAATGATATTTTTAATAACCAAAACATTAATAATCTTTTCCCTATAAAAAATTTAAATTTCAAAACAATCTGGAGATACAACAAAAATATAGGTAATTTAGTTTGCAATTATAACCAATTTATTAATAATTTGGCAAATTATAAAAAAATTAAATGTAATTGCAACAACTATATTGATAAATATAAGTTTTCAGGTCATATATTAACTAGCAATTTTTCTTTTTTAAATCCAGAATATCAGGATATTTTAAATAAAGGGTATAAATATATACCTCAAATTAAACACAATTATAATAATACAATTAAATCTATATTAAAAGATATAGATATTTTCATAAATAAAACTAGTATAAAATACAGTATTCCAGAATTTACTTTTCTGGAATGGAAACATAATATTAAAAAGGAGGTTATAAATTATTATAATAATACACTTAAATACACAAAACCTAATTCAGATATTCCTTCTTTTAAAGAAAATATAATTAATTTACAGAAGGACTTTATTATCACTCCTATAGATAAATGTTCCAATAACTTATCTATAATTTGTAAAAATCTATACCACGATATACTAAAAAAGGAAATTGATAATAATCATAAATACACTTTTGCTAGAACTACAGCCACAAAAATCAAAAAAGACATCAAAAATGTTGAAAATTCACTAAAAATTTATAATCACTACAAAAATCCAAACATACCAAAGTTCTATATAATTCCTAAACTACACAAAAAACCTATTTCTTTCAGAACAATCACATCTGGTATAAATTCAGTTATAAAAAACATTGATATACAATTAGCTTCAACACTACAATTTATTATAAATAAATTAACTAATAAATATAATTATAAATTTATCGACTCAAATAAAAAAATCATTAACTATTTAATGAACAATTGGACAAACATGGAAACAGTACACACATTTGACTTTGAGGACCTATATTCTAAAATAAATTTAAGAGATCTAAATAATAAAATAACCAATTTATTTAACGAAATCATTAATGACAAAACTTTCCACATTAAAATTATTCATAACAGATATAAAACAATTAAATTAGATCTTAAAACAGCAAAAACTCTACTGGAAACATTTTTAAATTTTAACTATATAGAATTTAAAAATAAAATATATATTCAATCAGAAGGAGTTCCCATGGGAACGTCTTCTAGTCCGTTATTAGCAAACTTAATATTATTCTGGTACGAAAGAGAATACTTTCTACAAAATAATGTTAACTGGCAAATGTTCCGTTATGTAGATGACATTATAATATTTAATAATCCACAGTTCAAAAATTTAATACCTAAAATTTATCCTAAATACTTGAAACTTAAAAACAATGAAAAAATTTATAGAAACAAAAAAGTTAACTTTTTAGACCTAAATATAGACCTTACAAATAATGCTATTAAAATTTATAATAAAAAAAGTAATTATAATTTCAATATTATAAAATACTGTAATATGAATTCTAATATTTCATTAAATTGCTGTAAAGGTATATATTTTGGTCAGTTTCTAAGATTTTATAGAATAAATAATATATTAGAAAATTTCATAGAAGATGTTAATAATTTAAACATGGAATTTATTAAAAACAAATTTAGTATCAGACAAGTAAAATATTTCAACAGTATATCAATTATAAAATACTTAAAAAAAAATAAATGGAAGTATCCATTTATTAAATCAACTTTCTATAATTTCTTTCAATAATCAATACTACAAATTTATAATCTTCAACAATTAGTTAAACTTAAATTAAATAGCTGATTTGAAGATTTTTTCACAAGATTTTTAAAGTAATATTGTATATAATTCATTTTGTTTAATCTCCAATTTCTGGGGAGGAAAATGGAAATTAAATAAAAGTGAATTTTCACAATTAATAGCTTTATTAAACTCTAATAATTTGCCTTTTTAAAGGAATATTGAAAGATGAATAAGTTTTGAATCAATTATTTTAATTTTTAACTGACTGTAAAGATTATAAAATTTGGATTTCTTCCCTTAACTATCTTATCTTTATTCTTTGAATGTCTTGTTCTCCCACAATTCGGTCTAAATTTGTCCCCACCCCCCCACAACATGTGTTATCCAGAAATAGTTGTTTACAGTTGAAGGCGTTCGCGGACAAGGTAGGTACACATTATATCTGTTCATATAAATGTTTCACTGTAGTAACTTTATATTAACACATAAAATACGGTTGAAAGGAGGTCTAGACATAATAGAGAAGGGATGAAATGTTGAAAAGCTGAATTTCTATTTGAGAAGTCCCGGTTCAGCAGACCTCTTTTTTCAATAATTACTCCAATTTAAGTTTTTTGTATATGTCTGGTCTACCATTAGGGTTTCAAAACATAATAACCAAACTTATAATAAAAGTTAATTCATATTATAGATATTTTACTAAATACAACTTTTTATATTCATATTTTAAAATAAAAAAATTTAAAAAATCTTTAAAAAAAAAAAAACGAATAAAATATAAAATTATAAAAAAATATATATATATACTAACAATCTTATCTACCTTATTTACAAAACTTTTTGTTTTCTTTCTATTAGTTTGATTAAAAGTACATGGTTCTGTCTTTCTATCTTTTTTCTAACTATTATATATATTATCTCTTCGATTATTCTATATATAGGATTAGAGTATGTCTGAATGACGTGTAAAAGCCGATGTAATAGACGTTACTTTGTTAATTTTTTATTGTTATTAATTATAATTATATAATTAACTAGAGGATGTTTTAGAAGTAAAGAATTTTTTTTTTCTCTATCTATACTAAATAATAACAATTAACAAATTTATAATTTGAATTTAAATAATCAAACTAATGAAGATAATTTTAATAGAATACTTAACTATAAAACTATACAACTATTTATTTTTATAATTAATTTAGATTTAGCTTGCTAATCTAACCAAATCTACTTGATATGATTTATCATTCTGATCAGATTGCTCCTTAAGTTTTAAATGTAGTATCACTGTTATATTTTTATTATATAGTTTTTACACTATATTAATTCATATGAGCTTGCTCTATGATATATTTTTATATATAATATAATATACAAATTTAAATATATATTAGATATTCTAATATAAATAAAACTCCATACAGATTATAATTATCTTTTATTGTTTGATTATGAAAAAGTAAATTATAAAAATAATTTTAAAAAATAACTTCAGAACTTTTGTTTTTTTCATTGTTTAGATAGTTTAAAGATGTTTTTTATTAGTTATTCTTAAAAAATATAACAGATAACAAACAGTAATATCTATATTTTTATAGATTAATTATTCATTTTATTACAAATTTAATTACCACAAAAACAATTAAGATAAATATATTAATAAAAAAAAAAAATTTTTTCTCAATAGAATAACAAACTAAAAAACTAAAAAAAACTACCAGCATATTAGGGTTAGCACCTCTTTTATGTTAATTCAAACTCGCTAAGAATTGCCTAAGAAAGAATTGTCAAACTTGTCCCTCTCTTAAGAACCATGATACATTTCAAACGACTAGTTGTAAATTAGTAAATACTATTTATAAATTAACATGCCAAATTTGTCAATTATCATATATAGGACAAACATGTAATCCATTAAATATACGAATAAACCTACATAGAAACCACGCTAAAAAATCAATTGGTAATATATATATGAAAGAACACAATAAATTACATACTTTTAACAACTTTAAGATAGAAATACTAGACATATGTCAAAACAAAAAACAACGACTATTATTAGAAAACAACTACATTTATAAACACAACACATTATTCCCTTATGGACTTAATGACGAATTAAACTACACATACAAACCACAAACAGAAGAAATTTCAACTTATGAAATCAGCTGCAAATACAAAAAAAATGAATTCAAAACTAAACCTAATAAAACTAGAGGTAAAACTACCAATAAATTAGGTTACATTGAATTTGAAGAATTACTGGACCCAAAACAAATGTACACTAACAACTTCGTCGATAAATTTATTAAAACATTATTTAAACTAAATAATAATAAATTTATCAAACTTATAGAATATATTAAAATTCATAATCTAACTAATAGATTAATAGATATCACACACGACATCTTTAAATACAGAAAAAATTAAACAATCTACTAATAACATTAATATTATCATTAAATTTAATAACAATTTATTTAATCATATTAAGTTTAATGATATTTTTAATAACCAAAACATTAATAATCTTTTCCCTATAAAAAATTTAAATTTCAAAACAATCTGGAGATACAACAAAAATATAGGTAATTTAGTTTGCAATTATAACCAATTTATTAATAATTTGGCAAATTATAAAAAAATTAAATGTAATTGCAACAACTATATTGATAAATATAAGTTTTCAGGTCATATATTAACTAGCAATTTTTCTTTTTTAAATCCAGAATATCAGGATATTTTAAATAAAGGGTATAAATATATACCTCAAATTAAACACAATTATAATAATACAATTAAATCTATATTAAAAGATATAGATATTTTCATAAATAAAACTAGTATAAAATACAGTATTCCAGAATTTACTTTTCTGGAATGGAAACATAATATTAAAAAGGAGGTTATAAATTATTATAATAATACACTTAAATACACAAAACCTAATTCAGATATTCCTTCTTTTAAAGAAAATATAATTAATTTACAGAAGGACTTTATTATCACTCCTATAGATAAATGTTCCAATAACTTATCTATAATTTGTAAAAATCTATACCACGATATACTAAAAAAGGAAATTGATAATAATCATAAATACACTTTTGCTAGAACTACAGCCACAAAAATCAAAAAAGACATCAAAAATGTTGAAAATTCACTAAAAATTTATAATCACTACAAAAATCCAAACATACCAAAGTTCTATATAATTCCTAAACTACACAAAAAACCTATTTCTTTCAGAACAATCACATCTGGTATAAATTCAGTTATAAAAAACATTGATATACAATTAGCTTCAACACTACAATTTATTATAAATAAATTAACTAATAAATATAATTATAAATTTATCGACTCAAATAAAAAAATCATTAACTATTTAATGAACAATTGGACAAACATGGAAACAGTACACACATTTGACTTTGAGGACCTATATTCTAAAATAAATTTAAGAGATCTAAATAATAAAATAACCAATTTATTTAACGAAATCATTAATGACAAAACTTTCCACATTAAAATTATTCATAACAGATATAAAACAATTAAATTAGATCTTAAAACAGCAAAAACTCTACTGGAAACATTTTTAAATTTTAACTATATAGAATTTAAAAATAAAATATATATTCAATCAGAAGGAGTTCCCATGGGAACGTCTTCTAGTCCGTTATTAGCAAACTTAATATTATTCTGGTACGAAAGAGAATACTTTCTACAAAATAATGTTAACTGGCAAATGTTCCGTTATGTAGATGACATTATAATATTTAATAATCCACAGTTCAAAAATTTAATACCTAAAATTTATCCTAAATACTTGAAACTTAAAAACAATGAAAAAATTTATAGAAACAAAAAAGTTAACTTTTTAGACCTAAATATAGACCTTACAAATAATGCTATTAAAATTTATAATAAAAAAAGTAATTATAATTTCAATATTATAAAATACTGTAATATGAATTCTAATATTTCATTAAATTGCTGTAAAGGTATATATTTTGGTCAGTTTCTAAGATTTTATAGAATAAATAATATATTAGAAAATTTCATAGAAGATGTTAATAATTTAAACATGGAATTTATTAAAAACAAATTTAGTATCAGACAAGTAAAATATTTCAACAGTATATCAATTATAAAATACTTAAAAAAAAATAAATGGAAGTATCCATTTATTAAATCAACTTTCTATAATTTCTTTCAATAATCAATACTACAAA
>CP092876.1:67851565-67889763 GCA_030710605.1 Cordylochernes scorpioides | reverse complement strand
TACTAACCAAAATGGATGATTTTTGAGTCCCGATGGACGCATAAAGCGGAATATATACAGAGCACTATATACATTGCACGGTTGGAGGGGCCTGGGGATGGGTGGCCAGGGGGTAAATAAGTTATTTCTGAATATTTATCAATTGAGATGTATCCTGTGGTGACGGCAAACATTACAGAGTAAAAATGTTCTATCAGGTAGATATATATTGTTACAGAATACTCTGTGGTAGCCTACTCGGTTTATCATCGTTAGTCACGTGACGTTAGCATTTTTATTTGTAAATAGTTCGTTTAGATAGCTCTCAGTTTTCTTGAATATTGAAAATAATTGTAAATACTTTCCTTGTTAAAATAAATTTTATTTTATGATTACTGGTGTCACTTATATTATTGATATGGACCAATCTAACATTGACATGAAACCAACCCCCCTGAACAATGCAACAATTTTTATCGAATGGAATAAATTTAATCGATATACTGATGGAAATAAATTGAATCAAATAATATATTTGGTGAGAAATACAGTTAAACCTGTTTATAGCGCCCCCTCTTGGGACTCACCAAAATAGGGTGCTATAGAGAGGGAGTGCTATAGACAGATCACTTTTAATGTAAAATGTTTACATTTTAATGTTTAAAATCGGGCGCTATAGAGAGGAAGGTACTATTTAGAGGGAGCGCTATAGAAAGGTTTAACTGTATATTGATTTAGTATTTTTAATTAAAAATTAATTTGTTGGGTAAGGGTTTATTTGATTATATAAATGATTTATACCAGGCTGTATCAAAAGTTCGTTCCCAAAGCTGAAGCTCAATATTTGGACTGAATATTTTCCAGATGATTGGCGCCCTTTTATTGACAGCTCAAAGCAAAGTTTTAAATGTGTGCTTCTACACAAAAGGAAATTTTTTGGATCAATACCGATCAATGCAAAAATGAAAGAATATAACAGCTTAGCGTTGGTCTTGGAGAAGATAGAATATCATGAACCTCAATGAGTGATTTGTGTAGACTTAAAAATGATCAACTTTTTTCTTGTACTGCAAAGTGGCCATTTCATATACCCTTGATTTTTGTACCTCTGAGATAGTAGATACAAATCACACCACTGGATAAGAAAAGAGTGGCCTAAAAGAGAAAACATAGACGTTGGAGAAAATAATCTCACTAACGACCTCCGCTCTTGCCTCCGCCCTGCTTATCATGCTGGGCCTCATGAAGAGGTTTGTAAAGGCTCTTGATAAAGACGGATCATTATTTACATCTATAAAGGGGGAATGATTCATTTGATTGCGGAAAAAATTAGCGCAGGAATTTGTGACAGTCTACAAATAAGGCAACTCATTGAGGACCATGTCTTCATAAATTCTATGAATGTGACTGAGAGAAAAGCCTGATCTTATTTGGTGTACTTATCGAAATTTTCTGGGCAAAAAAAAAAAACGCAAATCTGACTATGCTTACCAGTTTAAAATCTATTGGGTGTAACACGAGCATTAAGGTGGACTATTTACACAACCACAGAACAAGTTTCGTTTTCCTGAATATTTTGGAGACATCAGAGTGAGGAATAAGGTGAAATATCACGGTATTAAAACTAAGGAGGATCGCTACCAAGGAAGATGGGATACACATATATGATGGTAGATTACTGCTGGACTTTAAAAAAAATCTGTAATAAAAATCCTTCAAGAATGTCAAGGAAAATAAGCTTCCGAAAATTTAGTGTTTTCATCGATAGTTTTATTCCTATCTTTCTTTTCAAAAATAGAATATAATGATCTAAATTCCGCATTTAGTGTTTTACTTGATCCATGGATTAAAATATCCTAACGCTATGCCATAGCAAGGATTTCTTTTTCGACGGAGTAGGATACTATATGTAGGAGGGGAGAAGGATTCTTTCCTGGCCCTAGTAATACATATATTTTACTAAAATGTAATATAGTTTAAAATTTTGAGCTCCGCTATACCATATTTGAGTTCAGGGTATCAAATTCATATTAAAAACAACTCCAAATACCCCGTCACAAAAACAGCTGTTCCACAGTGTGATTTTGGCCTATACTCTAGAATTCAAACAAATGAAAGTTTAGTTCTTTCAGATAGCGAGCGCAGGCTGCAAGCAAAAAATAATAATAATAATAAAACAATAATGTGTATACTCAAGAAGTGTTTTAATAGAAATAATCTCTTTAACACCAAATATGAAAATTAATACTCAATACAATAATCGAACACACTTCCCGTAAGTCTTAAAAACATGTTTAACATTGGACATAACATGGTTTATCATACAATTAGACTATAATTTTCAATCATCATCTTATTATGTGGGAAAATAGCGAAGGGAGTTGATAGAGTATATTGAAGGCATTTTATAAGAAGTTTAATGTAATGATGAAATGCAAACATTCGTAACTATATATTTTTATTGTCAAACTTTTTTGCCAAACTTTATTTTTGTTTCTCTGTTGTAGTCTTATTTGACTTTTTTTTTTTCAATCTCCGTGTTTATTTGAATTCAATGTGAATGATCTTTTGGCAGAGATGCCAGAAAAATAGATTTTCCATTATAATGGTAATCCATTCATTAGTATTTGTAATTTTTCTATATTATTGAGGTTTGTTTGATTTAATGACCTAATTTTCTCCTTATAATAATATTTGACTGTTTCTTCTATTCTAAGCTTTTTTTATGCTGTTACTATAGGTTTTGAAACTTTGTAACCAAAAGGCTGTATTAATTTAGACATTACAGCATTCCATTTTTTAATAGATGAATTGTCTAATATCTCATCAGCGAAAAAAAATTTTTTTTCAGAAAGTAACTTTTAATGATTAGTAAATTAAAAAAAAAAACTATTAATCCTTTCACTCTAATTCATCTTGATAATTTCTAATTCATATAGTTAAAGTCAGTATTCAGGTCGAATTGAACCTTTCTCACCGTCAAATTTTCTCAATATTTTTACGTTTGCCATCATTATATTTACTTGAGTCGTAACCTAAAGTCGTTTTGTAATATATAATTTTATCGCTGCGCCAAAATTTAGTGTAACGTTTTGTTTTATAATTAAAAATATGTTTTTCAAATATCAATTTTAGTTTGTTGTTTTATAACAAGGAAGATACAAATTGCATTGTTGTTGTTTTTGTTTATTTATTTCGTCTAAGTCAATAGGTGTTACATTCGAGTCACCTTGTCCTGGCTATTTACACATGGCGAGTTGGTGGAGTAGAGGTGACAGACCTTGCAGGAGGACAACTGTTGGGTGATGAGCTCCTAACTATGCGTCAGGTCGTTTGTGATTAATATCCCTTTTATTTTGAATAATATCTTGTATAGTTGGTTTAGATCAATTTTGCAGTTGAAGGTATAATTTCTTAACGGAAATTTGGTTCATTTATTCTAGATCGGGTTGGATTAAGTCCCTATCTTCAGTATCTTGTTATAGAATAGTTCTATAATTGTCTGTGAGAGCAGAATCTCGTGTGAATGCGTTCATCTGATTTTTGTCTGTGGTTGTAATATATTTGCACATCAAATTATGTTTAATATTATTAGTTTTTCAAATATACATTGCATGTAATGATGATAAAAAAAAATCTTTTATATTTGAAAATCGGTGCGGAAAAAAAATAATTTCAGGATTCATAAAAGTGACAATATATATTGACTTTTTGTAGTTTTTATTGCTAATGATTCCAAGAAAATTTAGATAGGAACCTGAATATTTGAATTTCTCTAGCTCGTTTCAGGTCTTGAACAATTACTGTAAAAAAAAAGAATTTTCAACTCTTAAAATTTTACGACTTGAATTCGTTCAACATATAGGATTTGAAAAGAATTAGAGAAATTGTTTCATTCCCGGCCACTTCAACCACCCAGAAGTCTGAAAATTTGTACACATGCATTGCTAATTGGAATGAGCGAGTGTTCAAAATTATATACTTCTATGTGGTGTGGAAGTATATTAAAATTTAATTACGAAATTTCAAAGGGAATTTGGAAATGTCTGTTCCCGGCCACTCTGACAACCCATGAGTCTGAAAATGTGGCAACTTGCATTTTCAACAGGTTCTGAAAGTATATTCAAAATTGATTACAATATTTGTGGATAGGCTGACATGGAATCCTGGTTCAAAATCACATTAATAGGTACCGCTCAACAAGAGCAACCTAGTTCATGATAATTGAAACAGTGAATAATATATGCGAAGGTTATTCACATATTAGACAAAATTTTAACGCGGGTGTCGCGTTCAGCGGCGTAGCGCCCAGGCTCTATTTTGCCCGGACGCCCGAAGTCTCTTATTCTGGTCCCGGGGAGGAAAAAAACCGTGGAATCTCAAAGGTAGAGAAGAGCGATTCCCAAGAAGTCAAATCTACGGAAGTGTCTAAGGCAGGTATCAACCAAGGCGTAGACCTCTCGAGGGCGGGCCGAGAAACCACACGACTCTAAGCAGTCAACATAACATTTTATTTTTTGTCACGAATATATATACATATAAATATTTACATATGACAAATATGTTTCTTATAATGGATTAAATTTACATATATTTAGAAAAATATAAATCTATAAGAAAATTAACATTCTATTCCCAACATACTCCCACCTTGAGTTTTTTCTACAGAAACTCAACCAATAGTTGGGAAACGACCGTTCATTCCAGTTCTTTAGGATTGGGCTATCTTCGTAGGGTCTTTACTGGCTTCTCCTCGGGAGCCTCCCCGGCGTGGTTCCGACTGTATACTCCTCAAGCTACTCCCCAGATCGGCGGGTATCTCTAAATTGTAGAGCCGTTGAACCGGCCTAATCTGGACGCCCTTGCTGGTTCTCAACTTGGCGACCCTCACAGGTCCATCTCGGCCAGGGTAGACCTCCACAACTCTCGCCAAAGGCCAATTGACTCGCTTAGCATTATCTTGTCCAATCAACACCAGATCTCCCACCTTGATAGGTCTTGTCTTCGAGCGTCTTCTAGTCTCTTGCCTTAAGAATCCAAAATACTCCGTCCGGAATCTCTTCTGCAGATCTTCTCTTAACCTTTGTCTAAATCGGTATCTCTTCTGAAGACTAGCCCTTTCAATAGAGTCCAGATCTGGAACTCCTATTTCTTTGAGGTTGTGCAAGAACAAGGCAGGGGTTAATGGACGTGAGTTCATCAAAGACTCTGTGTCACAGATAATGGTGTAAAGTTCCTCAAATTCCAAACGAGCTTGACCAAGAATCTTCCTAAGGAGTTGTTTCAGCAAACCAATCAATCTTTCCAGATCTTGTCTCCTACTTATTTTAGTTTTGACCCTCAACAATCCCAAAGAATCGCAGCATAACTTGAAATCCTTCAACCTCTTGTCCTCTGGTCCAGTGAAGGATTCCCGTTGGATAACTCTCACCAGCATCAGTTCCGCCCTTTTAATTTCATTCACAGTAAGATCACCTTTCACTCGCTGACCTATTGTTCCTCTCGCATTTGTTAAAAACCGGTTCATCCAGGCAGTTACTCTCAATATCTTGTAGTAGTTTGAAAAGCGATAGTAGTACTGATCTTTTTCCCTTTCAATACATGTTGATGTTAAAACAATCTTTCTCTTTTCCGAGTTCACAATATCTGGGTCAGGGTATATTTCCCTATGGGGCCAATCTCTAATTGGTCTCCTCAACCAACTCGGGCCCTCCCACCACTTCGATCTCTCCAGAGAATCGGCTAAGCACCCCCGTGATGGTAAATCCGCTGGATTCAAACATCCTGGTACACGATACCAATCCTCTGTCTCACTGAGAGATCGGATCTCCATAACTCGATTCATTACAAAAGTCGCCCAGTTATCTTCCATTGCAATTTCTGGAACCTCTTGAGAACATTGAGCTTTACATCCTGAATAATCAGGATCTTATGCCGAGGCATCGTCTTTAGGCTTAGAGGTATCGTCTGAAGGCCCAGAGGTATCGTCTGCAGGCCTACAGCAGTCATAGGACTCTGAACTCTTCCTTAGAGATCTCAAACCACTCAATATAATAGTCCTATGATCTACAGGATTCGCAATCCTTTCCGGTCTAGCACTTTCACCAGACTTTCTGGAGACTTGTCTCCCAAATTAAGACCTTTTCGCTGGAGTAGGCACTTGCCCCTTTGGAGAACTGGCCGGAGTATATAACATTGGAGTTACTGCAGCTCCAGAAACAGTTTCCTTCGATACAAGTTACATTCCATTGCTTGGAAGATATTTGCCAATTGAACCTTTTTTTATTGGCTCTCTCCTCACATAGGTGATCTGGACAGTGCAACCCTGCTTAGAAAGCGTTTCACCTTCTCCAACCATGCATCATCATTCAACCATTTACTTTTCTTCCGGATTTAGAGGCACGGGCACTCAACCAAAATCGTCTACAACGATTTCCTGCTCAAAACCATCAGTTGTCCATCCTTTTTTTTCCCAAAGAAATTTGAGGTAGTCCCAATCATTATCTCTGATGGCGATCATCTGGAAATATCTTTTCAGGTCGGCCACAACTCCGAACTTATTCCTCCGAAGCTTTATCCTTATCTCAGGGATTCTTCTCAGCAGACTGTGTATCCTCTTCATATATCGCTTCAACGAGAATCCGTTTCGTCCTCGATAGGAAGCGCCGTCTTTCGCTGGCCGTACAGGCGCAGCCCTGGAGTCACACCCACATACAGGGCGATCAGGCAAATAGTATCCCTTTACTTTAAATTCCGCATCTCCTATCTGTCCTGCTTCCATCAATTTACTCGATGCTGGAATTCTGACAACTCTTTCCTCAATATCATCAATGGACTCAGCCTCACCATCTGCAATCTCCACTTGATCCGCGCCTTCAGCTACCGCTTTAGAGTTGCTCACCGATTCACAAGCCTCAATTGCAGTTCCAGAATCCTCCACTTCATTATCCTTGGTTTCAGCTTCAGAATCCTTTACTCCGTCGCCCTTAGGCTCATCTTCAGAGTCTTGTACTCCATCGCCCTTAGGCTCATTTTCAGAGTCTTGTACTCCGTCTTCCTTAGGCTCATTACCTTGTTCTGCATATGGCCTTTCTGCCATCCTTAAATCGGTACCTTGTTTTACATAGAGCAGCTTCACTTCTTCGGTGTTCTTTGAATTCATTCCTTGTTCCACATCCAGCACTTTCTCTTTATCTGCTTCAACGGATTCTTTCTCAACTTCAGCCCTATTACTTTCATCAACTTCTATAACAGACTTCTTCTTGACTTGAGCCTTTTCACCGTCTTCAGCACAGCGCTCTCTTACTACTTGAGCCTTATTACTTTCTTCAACAGCAATCTGCTTGGATGGCTCCTTTACCATTTGCTCGGATGATACCACCATCTCAGCATCTTCCTTAATAGAAGCTGGATCAACTCCTTTCATCAGGGTAACTCCGACAACACTTGGCTTCTCACTCATCCCGATTTCCAAACTGCTCCCATCGCAGATCCTCATATCCATTGTCAATTTGGGTAACTTAACCATCCCAGTTAGAGTCGGTCGACCGATTTCTCTTGGATATTCCTTCTTCGTGGCAGTTGCAGTTTCCCTCTGCATTCCTTCCGCTACCACCAGACTTCTTTTCTTTAATAAATATTTCCACGCCACGGCCTTTTCCCGGTATTCCTCTACCATCTTTAGATCTTTCTCTAGATCTTTGATGTCAATCAGCTTACCGATTTCTTCGTCTACCCGCCTCAGTTCTTCGTAGACATCCGAAAGCTGCCCCAGCAGTTTCTCGTGGTCACACTCCTTGTGCACGTCATATTCCTCTATTCTTTTCCTGTACTTGGATAAAGACGTGCGGAGTATGGTTCTCTTCTTCTTGAGTCTCTCTAGCGCTTCTTCTCTTTCCATCTTCTGATCCAAAATGGTTCCAAATATAGGCACGGCTTTCTCCTCGCGTCCCGGCTGGGATGCCAAATGTCGCGTTCAGCGGCGTAGCGCCCAGGCTCTATTTTGCCCAGACGCCCGAAGTCTCTTATTCTGGTCCCGGGAGGAAAAAAACCGTGGAATCTCAAAGGTAGAGAAGAGCGATTCCCAAGAAGTCAAATCTACGGAAGTGTCTAAGGCAGGTATCAACCAAGGCGTAGACCTCTCGAGGGCGGGCCGAGAAACCACACGACTCTAAGCAGTCAACATAACATTTTATTTTTTGTCACGAATATATATACATATAAATATTTACATATGACAAATATGTTTCTTATAATGGATTAAATTTACATATATTTAGAAAAATATAAATCTATAAGAAAATTAACATTCTATTCCCAACATACTCCCACCTTGAGTTTTTTCTACAGAAACTCAACCAATAGTTGGGAAACGACCGTTCATTCCAGTTCTTTAGGATTGGGCTATCTTCGTAGGGTCTTTACTGGCTTCTCCTCGGGAGCCTCCCCGGCGTGGTTCCGACTGTATACTCCTCAAGCTACTCCCCAGATCGGCGGGTATCTCTAAATTGTAGAGCCGTTGAACCGGCCTAATCTGGACGCCCTTGCTGGTTCTCAACTTGGCGACCCTCACAGGTCCATCTCGGCCAGGGTAGACCTCCACAACTCTCGCCAAAGGCCAATTGACTCGCTTAGCATTATCTTGTCCAATCAACACCAGATCTCCCACCTTGATAGGTCTTGTCTTCGAGCGTCTTCTAGTCTCTTGCCTTAAGAATCCAAAATACTTACGCTAGAGGACACTTACGCTAGAAGACACCTCTCTATAAAGGCCAGTATTTATTTGCGAAATTACCATTTTTACTATTAAGCAACTCTCCGGTAAGAGGACACTTCTCTTTAAAAAACACTTTGGCTCTGCAATTAGGTGTCTTTTACAGAGAGGTTCCACTGTATTAGATAAATTTATCTATTAATTTATTTTGATAATAGTTTTTTACTTGTAACACCAAGGAAGATATAGATAGAAACATGAATATTTGGATTTCTTTCTACTTTGAAGTCTTGAACGATCGCTAAAAAAAATCAAGTCGCAACTCTCAGCAGCCTCAGAGGTAAAAGCTGCAATACAAAATTAGAAAAAAATTATATAGAAATATTTTCAATCTCGACCAACTAAAAGTTTGAAAATTTGATACTTGAATTGTATGTTTTACGAAGCGAGTTTTCAAATTTTTAGACGTATATGTGATCTGAAAGCACATAATATTAAAATACAAAATTTGAAAGCCAATTTGAAATTGGTCTATTGCCAACCATCTTGACAAACTAGAGGTCTGAAATATTGTCAACTTGCATTGTCATTAGGTACGAGAAAATGTGAAAAATTTCAGTCTTATATGTATACAAGTTAAAATTGATTATAAAATTTATAGACAGACATGGAAGCAAATTAAATAGAACTTTCAATTAAAAAATCACTCCGGGTTTTATAAATATTTTATTGGAAGTTATTTTTAAATTTTAATATTTTGAATTATATTCATGTAATTCAATCAGTTGAAAAAAGTATGGGGAAGAATTATAAGAAAATGAAAAAGGAGAATTATTAAAAGTCTAATATTTATTGTCATCGTCAACTTATACATTCAAAAACTGTCAATATATAAATACAATAGTGGTTGCAGAAGTTGTGGTGTTCACTTGGTGTATTCCACCAGGTGTATTTGAAAACATTTGTAATACATCGCTCTATAGCCGGCATCATAGATCTACACACATCACCATCCAAAACATTATTAAATTAAAACATTTACCACATCTGACGAGAAATAATAAAGTTTAAACTCAACTGTAAACACCTGAAGCATTTTATTAGATTTTACCTCCCTTTTTATTCGCGTTTTAATGTAAAATATTTTCTCTTGTAAAAGGGCTTACTAGCCCGACACCTTGAGATTTATGAATAGAAATATTTGAAAGAGAAAATTTTCCCTGGAGGCCTAATGTT
Source organism: Cordylochernes scorpioides (assembly GCA_030710605.1). Lineage (NCBI taxonomy): Eukaryota > Metazoa > Arthropoda > Arachnida > Pseudoscorpiones > Chernetidae > Cordylochernes > Cordylochernes scorpioides. Next base: position 67,879,835 of record CP092876.1, on the reverse strand, counting down.
TGTATTTTAATAATCTATCATAAAATGGGAGTTTTAATCAATCTACACACTATAACAAACAAATCGGCATTCCAAGAAATAGTTGTCAGATAGGGGCATAAAATGGTGTATGTGACTAACATGTATAGAGAGAAAAACAACGAATAAAATTACAGAAAAATTAATAGTTTCATTCCAGAGTTTGATCGTAGCAAATTGAGAAAGTCAATATGTCGTTGGACCCCCACTGTCCTGGATGTAGGCTGTCACCCGGCGTGTCATGGACGGAAAAAGATTTCGGTTGGTGTGCTGAGGGATTTTTTGACAAATTTTCTCCAATTGTCGGGTTAAATAGTTCAGAATGGTTGCAATCGCCTTCCCATCACGTCCCAGTAAGGTCGCCTACCTTGGAAGAGTACGAGCAATACTAGCTAACTATCTATCGGGATATACAATCGCTAACATAGAGCGGGTTTTCACTCATCACTGCGAACTTCGACTCAGTACAATTGGTAATACCCCTGTTTGACTATTTATCTCTATATTACCGATTTAGCATATATATATGTTTATTAAAATATTTTGGCCTCTTTTTTAATTATTTAAAGGGAGAGGAGTTGGCTCTTTCAGTAACCAAAAGAGGCACCTCTCCCTTTGAATCGGTAGAAAGCTTTACTAGTGAGGATAATTGAGCCAGAGCACCCTAGTTTTGGCAAATTCAGACAAAAAGACAACGTGTATACCAAGGGTTCGGGCTTTGGCCTTCAACAGTGCAGGAGCGGCTTCGATTTCATAACATCCTATGAAGGGGTGATGAAATCGGTCGAATTTACCAAAAAAGTGTTGAGTTGGTCAAGTGGCAAGGGCCGATTTTGAGGCAAGAATACAACAGGAGTTGATCTCATTTGGGTTTGCTGTCCGGGTCCTCCTGTTTAGACTTGGGTAAGCCCGTCCTACGCTCCAATAGACGCAATCCCTCCTTTGGTATATAAATATCATCCTCCTACAACTTTTATGTTATATATATTTAGCGCCGTCTCTATAAAAGAAATAAAACTATTAAGAACATTTTTTTATCTTAAAAAAAAATTTTCTTAGTGTCCTCACAAGATGACAATATTATAGCAGACGTGCCTCATTAGTGGGGAACCCTCCCAGAGGTTTAGCCAGTTTAATAAGGCATTTTAGAGCTCTAATATTATATTAGCTTAATTCTGCTGCTTCTATAGCAAACACTGTAGGTGAAATCTTGGTTATGATATTCACGCACACCATGGAGTTTTGAGGAGAGTAGAATACTTGAGTCCAGAGTATCGTTCTAATGGAAACAATTCATAAAAGGCCAGTTAGACATTAAATTAATGCGTAATGTTGTTGTCGTGTCCATTTTCATCAGATTTGAAATTTTATTTATAAATAGGTGCCGTTGCCACGTTAGTCACCATGGAAACTGACCAGAATTTAGTCAAATACTTCAGAGTCCAGGGGGAGGACCACAGGAAAATGTGGCCTTATTGTGTCGGGGCAGTCAGAACATTGATTTGAAAAAGTCTCGTCATCTAAGGGGAAGAAGACACTAATAAAAGAGGCTTTGTTTGTATATTGTCTATTTTAAATTGAATATTTGGTTGGATCGCGAAATTTTAAGATAGGTTTTTGTAAATAAGCTTTTAGAATTCTCAGCCACTTGCTATGTGATTGTCTATTCTAGGCAAGCCGCCACAGTTCAACACGACATCACTCCGTCGAAATACAGAAGAAGGAACTTACCCTTTGACTACAACTTGGTGGAAAAGTTAGCCTACGTTTGTTCTCCCCGGAAATTATGACTTTTCTCGCGTCTATTTTGATAATAGTATCGGTTATTTTCACGAAATCCTGCCGCAACATAACATCAAGTTATCTATAGTGTAGGATCACCAACAGATATAGTTATCAAATATTACTTAAATAGATCATTATCAAAAAGCGTAGCTCTCAAATATCAACTAGAGTAGTGGATCATCAACAAGTATATCTCTCAAATGTCAACTATAGTAGAGGATCATCAACAAGTGTAGCTCTCAAATGTCAACTATAGTAGAGGATCATCAACAAGTAGAGCTCTCAAATGTCAACTATAGTAGAGGATCATCAACAAGTATATCTCTCAAATGTCAACTATAGTAGAGGATCATCAACAAGTATATCTCTCGAATGTCAACTATAGTAGAGGATCATCAACAAGGAGAGCTCTCAAATGTCAACTATAGTAGAGGATCAACAACAAGTATAGCTTTCAAATGTCAACTATAGTATAGGATCATCAACAAGTGTAGCTCTCAAATGTCAACTATAGTGTAGGATCATCAACAAGTGTAGCTCTCAAATGTCAACTATAGTAGAGGATCATCAACAAGTAGAGCTCTCAAATGTCAACTATAGTAGAGGATCATCAACAAGTATATCTCTCAAATGTCAACTATAGTAGAGGATCATCAACAAGTATATCTCAAATGTCAACTATAGTAGAGGATCATCAACAAGTATATCTCTCAAATGTCAACTATAGTAGAGGATGATCAACAAGTATAGCTCTCAAATGTCAACTATAGTAGAGGATCATCAACAAGTATAGCTCTCAAATGTCAACTATAGTAGAGGATCATCAACAAGTAGAGCTCTCAAATGTCAACTATAGTAGAGGATCATCAACAAGTACATCTCTCAAATGTAAACTAGAGTAGAGGATCATCAACAAGTAGAGCTCTCAAATGTCAACTATAGTATAGGATCATCAACAAGTGTAGCTCTCAAATGTCAACTATAGTCGAGGATCATCAACAAGTATATCTCTCAAATGTCAACTATAGTATAGGATCATCAACAAGTAGAGCTCTCAAATGTCAACTATAGTAGAAGATCAGCAACAAGTATATCTCTCAAATGTCAACTATAGTAGAGGATCATCAACAAGTATATCTCTCAAATGTAAACTATAGTAGAGGATCATCAACAAGTAGAGCTCTCAAATGCCAACTATAGTATAGGATCATCAACAAGTGTAACTCTCAAATGTCAACTATAGTCGAGGATCATCAACAAGTATATCTCTCAAATATCAACTATAGTAGAAGATCATCAACAAGTATATTTCTCAAATGTCAACTATAGTAGAGGATAATCAACAAGTATAGCTCTCCAATGTCAACTATAGTAGAGGATCATCAACAAGTATATCTCTCAAATGTCAACTATAGTAGAGGATCATCAACAAGTATATCTCTCAAATGTCAACTATAGTAGAGGATCATCAACAAGTATATCTCTCAAATGTCAACTATAGTAGAGGATCATCAACAAGTAGAGCTCTCAAATGCTAACTATAGTATAGGATCGTCAACAAGTATAGCTCTCAAATGTCAACTATAGTAGAGGATCATCAACAAGTATAGCTCTCATATGTCAACTATAGTAGAGGATCATCAACAAGTAGAGCTCTCAAATGCCAACTATAGTAGAGGATAATCAAGTATAGCTCTCAAATGTTAACTATAGTAGAGGATCATCAAGTATAGCTCTCAAATGTCAACTATAGTATAGGATCATCAACAAGTAGAGCTCTCCAATGTCAACTATAGTAGAGGATCATCAACAAGTATAACTCTCAAATGTCAACTATAGTAGAGGATCATCAACAAGTATAGCTCTCAAATGTCAACTATAGTGTAGAGGATCATCAACAAGTATAGCTCTCAAATGTCAACTATAGTAGAGCATCATCAACAAGTATATCTCTCAAATGTCAACTATAGTAGAGGAACATCAACAAGTATAGCTCTCAAATGTCAACTATAGTAAAGAATCATCAACAAGTATATATCTCAAATGTCAAATGATAGTAGAGGATCATCAACAAGTATAGCTCTCAAATGTCAACTATAGTATAGAATCATCAACAAGTATAGCTCTCAAATGTCAACTATAGTAGAGGATCATCAACAGGTATAGCTCTCAAATGTCAACTATAGTAGGAAAATCATCTACAAGTATAGCTCTCAAATGTCAACTATAGTAGAAGATCATCAACAAGTATAGCTCTCAAATGTCAACTATAGTAGAGGATCATCAACAGGTATAGCTCTCAAATGCTAACTATTATAGAGGATCATCAACAAGTATAGCTCTCAAATGTCAACTATAGTAGAGGATCATCAACAAGTATAGCTCTCAAATGTCAACTATAGTGTAGAGGATCATCAACAAGTATAGCTCTCAAATGCTAACTATTATAGAGGATCATCAACAAGTATAGCTCTCAAATGTCAACTATAGTAGAGGATCATCACCAATTGTAGCTCTCAAATGCCAACTATAGTATAGGATCATCAACAAGTATAGCTCTTAAATGTCAAATATAGTAGAGGATCATCAACAAGTATAGCTCTCAAATTACAACTATAGTATATGATTAATATAAAGCAATAACGCGCCCTCTAAACATAGCGAATGAAAACATTCTCAGACCCGAATGTTATTCCTATACATATATCAAACTTAACTTTTCTAATTGCGATGAAATATTAGGAGGGCTTGGTTCATCAGTGATGAACCCTCCCAGCTGTTTCGCCAATTTGATCTACCAGACCTCTTTTTAGAGCTTTAATACTGTATTTGATCATTCTGCTAATATATGCTACATATTGAAGGGTTCAATGCATAGGTTTTTAGGACAGTATAATTACCTATAATATTTGCATTGAGCAATAACGCGCCATCTAAATATAGCAAATGAAAATATTCAGACGCGTAGTTTCTCTTATACAAATATCAAAATTTTTATTGTCCCTACTGTTTACATTAAATTATGCCTGACTGGCCTTATCGTTGTTGTTTGCACAAGTGCATTGCTCGATGCAAATATTATATGCAATTCTACTGCCTTAAAATTTTTTGTCCATAGTTTGAGTTAATATATTTCTGAGATTCTACCCTTCAGAGTAGCGCATATAAAATCAGAATGATCCAATATATTATTAAAGCTCTGAAGAAATGGTCTGTTAGATTCAATTGACGAAACCGCTGAAAGCATTAAACCATATAAATCGGAAAGTTGATATCTAACAACCTCCCAACCACAAATTGGAAGGTCTCATATCCGGACATCGAGGAACACTAACTGGAATGATCAAGAATGGGTGAACATGTCCTCAAGAAAAAAAAAAAGATTCAAAAATGAGAAAAATTCTAAATCCATTACAACGATCCTAAATTTAGAACTATGGGATGATTAGTTGTCCCTTTCCGCAAAAGTCGAACCGTTAAGAATTTCAGATTTTCCCACAGAGGTTGTTGTTTTCTTTTTATATTTATTGTTTGTCTCTTTAGTTGAAGTCATGAATGGTGTAAACAATTGTCATAACATAAATGAGATTGAAGAACGCCATATTCTCCATCTTATACCCACAATGCAACGTCTCTTACATAGGAGACACCAGCATAAGAATTAAAGATCTTATCTGTAATATCTGAAATCAAAATAACAAATTCTTAATATTTCAACACGAAAATATTCTACAGGTCATTAATTCAACCAACAAGATGTTACATGTTTTTCCATTTTCATAACATAATACCCAAATATATCAGACACATTCTAGAATATTTAATCTCCAAAGACAATAACACCGTAAAACTGAACTATCTCAGTAGTTCCAGAGTGTTAAACGCAGTTAGTGCCATAGAAATTGTCTCATGGTCCTCTACATTATTAAATATTTGTATGTATTTTTAAAATTTTGTTTTACAATTTATTTCTCTAATCTATATTGTATTTATATGTTGTACGTCTTCCCGGGGCCTTTGGTCTGATGAATCGCGACCGCGTGAAATCTTGTCTCCCTTTACAAATATTTCAATTTTTTATTCAAAAATGGATTATTTTGTAAGATTGCATTCAAATGAAATCATTAGTAAAATTATAATTTACACAAAACTATAAAAACAATAAAGAAAATGAAAATTTCGAAGCATATTTCTAAAATACGAGATCATTACTAATTTGTTTGTAAAATATTTTCTAAATTTTAGCAAATATCTCTCATACATATCGTATGAAGACCCAGAGTCAAATAAGTAAAATATTTATGAGGATAATATATTTTTTATGAAAATTCGAAACTTATTATGGACTCGTATGATTCTTTTGAAAATTAAACAATTTATACTGCCCTTAGTGCAATGGAAGTTGTTTAAAAGAATCATAAGAGTCTATAATAGTTTCAATTTTTCATAACAGATGGCGCGCTAATGCATCATAATAATATATTTTAATGAAGAGATAATACTGGTTATGTTTCAGCCTTTGGGCTATTTTTAAATAGTTCATATTCGTTTTATCTATACTCTTAAATAAAAATTCATTCACGGAGTTGTATTTATGCGTTATTCAATTTTAGGCCTTTTAATTATATAAATCGTGAAAGACGGATCTCATACTGCAATGGAAGATTTCAGAATTGTAAGAATTGTTATACACCCTGTGTGATGAGTTAATTGATCTGTTATTTAGGTTAGGATAAACTTTATTGAGGTTTAGTACTGGCTGTCGTTCCAGATCAGTTCACTAAATGGCCTAACACCCTAGTATATGAAGTCTTTCTTACCATCAGTTTCGAGGTTGTGAATAATTATGAAATACAATAATAATATTTCATACTACTCGTACTTAGAAGTATTGAGTGCGTGGATAAGTTCTCTGCATCGTTCACACCAGTAGCGGGTTGGTGGACAACTGGTATAAACTGTAGATAGCTACATTTCAGAATATAATTCCGCATTGGACCATTTTAAGAGTAAAAATGGTTCAATGGAATCCGATATTTACCAATGGCTAACCCCACCGGTGCGTGCAATTACCAAACGGGGCTCTGACAGAGTTGTAAGGGGCGAACTGATTTCTATATGTGTAGCTATGTGGTGCACTTGCAGTAGAAGCTGTCGTTATGATTATACCTATGATTGTCACTATGATGATACCCGCTATGATAATCATGGCCTTTACCACGTGTACTATGGCAAGTAAAAAGAGAGAGTTTAACTTACGATTGTATCGTCAGCCGGTGGCCTGGACCAAATCAAATACTGAACATTGATGTTCTCTGGCGGTTCGTCCCCAATCCTGAATTCGCCTCTAAACTTCTCTCTGTTGGCCTCAAGGTCCAGATTGAGAATACCAACTCTGTGATCTACCAGGAACACGCTGGCCTTTTGATTGCAGGCTTTCAGAGCCCCTAGACGTGAGGCCGCGCCTATCGCGACTACTTGTTGATGGTTCATGTTCGCTGGCATTCTATCCCTGGCATAGACAAAAATAGCCTTGTCTTCAGAAAGAAGTACGAGGTCCAAATCAGAGTTTCGGCAGTGCGCCACATAGCCTTCTACGCGTAACTTGTATATATCGGGGCAGAGCGATGGCATGTCTATTCCTGCAACAGGGGACGTAGGTAAACATTGGGTTAAAATAACCATTATTCCAAGAGCATCTACAAATTGTATGTATATATATATAGAAGACTGTATTTTAACTACGTGATACAATTTCGTAATCTATATTCATAGTTCTAGCGGGCTTCAGTAAACATCGAGTTAAAATAACCATTTATCCAAGAGCATCTACAAATTGTATGTATATATATAGGAGACTATCTTTTAACTACGTGATACAACTTCGTTATCTATATTCATAGTTACACCGGGTTGCAGTTCGCAGAGACGTCGACCTTGATTTCCTCCTTTGTGTTATCTACGTTTTCTATGCGGGTTTCCATAATAAATACAAACAAAGAGTTATTAATGAAGAATTTAAAGATTGTGATGTTTATTCAATTGCTATCTTCCTCGTAGGTGGTGATCCAAAGTCTTGGCGTTCATGGCTCAGGCCTTGATTGGTGCAACCTCGCGCCAACATTCAAGTAGTGTGATATTTGTAACCCAGGTTCCTAGAGCCCCGCAGAACGTCAAATTTAAAATTTACAAATTTGAATTTTAATAATAGTAATAATATCGCCAAACACACCCGGTTCAGTGTATAGATCTAGTGGTGTTAAATGTACAAATAATCATGATAAAATTTATACTCTATCAAAATATGATAATCTCTGAAAGGTAAATTTATATTATAGCTAGAGAATATACCCGGCTTCGCCCGGATTGTTTTACCTGAGTGAAAGTTTGCCTAACGAACATTTTTTGAACAATAATCGCGAAATCACAATTACAATACTGAATCCAGTATTGTCAAGATAAATTGATATTTGTTACTCTTCTCCAACAATAAATTGATAAATTTTGCATATAGGTATCTGAATATATAAATTAACATATAAGATATTCGAAGAATGAAAGTAGATATTAAACAAAACATTTTTCATATTTTAGAGCTGTAAAATTTTGATAATTATATACTGACTCTACCCGACCCCTCCTGAAAAAGAAATCTACATTTCTTGGTATTTTCATGAAAAAAAAATATGTATACGACCCTACAAGGTATGTAAAATGCGGGTCAATCAGAAGTTGGACATGACCCAAGCGTCGTTTTACATTTATTACTGGCGTGAGAAACTAACTCTAATGCAATACCGTATAGAAAGGAATTTAATTTGGTGTTTTCCATGATAATAACAAAAAGATACGGTAACTAAAACTCTATAAATGTATCTTTTAAAAGAGAATAGAGCAAACATTGTGAAAATAAAAATTAAAACATTTCTTACCTTAAATTACTTGTTTTAATATCTTCTTTAAACACTCGCGCGTGTTCTGTTTAAAAAAAATCAACAAAACGTAATTTACATAGCTTTATGTAAATCATTTTTAGATGATTAAATTCTAGAATATTAAAAAAATGTATTATTTTTAAATAAAATTTTCATTGAATTGAAAAATTATTTTTTGAAAAAAAAATGTTTTAAAAAATAATTGTTCATCATAAAAAAAATGTTGGTTCAAATACTCCTCATTAAAGCATTCCTAGTGAATCAAATCATAATAAACGATCAAACATTTTTATTATTCTAACGAATATTCCAAAATACAAAAATCTATATTGAGAATAGCGAAGTGTTTATTTAAAGTTATTTCATATACAATAAAGTCATGCGGTCATTAATAATTGAAATTAAGAATATAATAAAAATAATTCCCTGACCATGTGCACTGAATGATACTGATGCTAAAGAAAAAAATCAATATTAAAACAAAAACATTAAGCCTCCAGGGAAAAGTTTATTTTTAAAATGTTTTTATTTAAAAGTCTCTCAAGCTTTCAGGCAAGAAAGTCCTTCTACGGGAGAAAATATTTTACATTATTAAAACGCCAATAAAATAATATTTGAAGTTAAATAAAGTGCTTTGGTTGTTTACTTTTGTTTCAATGCAGAATTAACTCTTTATTTTCTAGTGAGTTGACCAGCCTTTACTTTTAAAATATTTTTTAAAGCGTGAAATCAAGAAATTCCTAAATTCGTTGATTTGAAAGAAGCAATTTTGCAAAGTCACTCTTGTAAAATGCAGTCATAATGGGAAAACGGTCAAACCTCGCTATAGCCTCATATATAAGCACGTTATTTAGGCCAATAAAAATACACTCATTGTGTGTTCTGTGTGGTGTGTTAGTGCTTTGTATAATCTCAGATAATTTTCACTAGCACAAAATTCTATCGTTTGAAAACAGTAAAAAAAATCCATGTATGACCATCCCTCATAAAAGAATACTATTGTTAACTAAAAACTAGCTTGTGTTCCAAACTAATTCAATCTTTGTTGAATGGCTACCTCCAGGAAAGACATTGATTATTAGTGATTGGTGTAATATTAAATAATTTTCACTAGCACAATATTCTATCGTTTAAAAACAGTAAAAAACTTCCAAGTGCTGCTATATCCCATAAAATAATACTATTGTTAACTAAAAACTAGTTTGTCTTCTTCTTAATTAATTCAATCTTTGTTGAATGGCTACCTCCAGGAAAGACACTCGAGTTAGTTGAGAATCCGGGCTAATTGGCCTACAAAAAAGGGTCTTCTAGCCCTACTATGGCTGCAGAACGCGAGCTGGTGGCAAGGGATCCTAGGATCTGGCAGTGGAGGAGTCATCGCAGGGGGGGAGGAAGCTGGAGAGGTCAGGGAAACAACGCCTTGATGGGTGAGAAGCCGGGATGAAGGCCAGTTGAGGCGGCAGGAGGTCCTGGAAGCCTAGAACTTGAGGGCTCTAAGCTTCAAGGTGGGGCAGCTAGAGGCTCTCGCCTCGTGCTTGTCTGAGAGGTCCTTGGCACAGCAATTGGCGCACTTGGAGGTGCGACGGTCGGCAGCGGAGGGGCAGGTACGGCCTTCATGGCCGCCTTCACCGCAGTGGAAGCACTTGGGATCTCTGGTGCATTGGGCAGAGTTGTGGCCGAAGCCACAACAGCGGAAGCAGACTCGTGCGCGGATGGATTCCTCGAAGTTGAGGATCACTCCATCCACCACGATCCTTCCGCGGATGCCCAGAGCTCTGAAGGTTGTGAGGTCCACCTCGATGAAGGCGGTGCATGTTCCGTTTCTGGGTGCAGAACGATGCGCCACGCGCACCACCTTGTCCCCAGGGAGTTGGCTGACAGCAGGGGTTGCCAGCAGCGTCTCTTCAATGGTGGAGTTGGATGTTTCCTCATCCACTTTGAAGAGGCAGATGCGAGGCAGGATCACCTTCTGTTGGCGGACCTTCATGCCTTCCAGCTTGTTGGCAAAGAGGTGGTAACAGCTGGGATGGTATCTGGGTTGCTGGAGTGGAGGACAAGCTTCCCTTTGGTTTGCAGGGAGGCCCAAACGCCTTGTGGTAGAGTGTGGGCAGCGCGGACAGCTTTGAGCATTGCTCTTGGGTCGGCCTGTGGGTCATCAGCTATGACCACTGCGTGGGCCGCCGATTTTTCCCCATGGAGGACCACTTGGGCGGCCGCAGGCTTGGTGGGGCGGGAAGGCGCAGGTTTTGCGGGACCTCTGAGGTTGGTCCTCTTTGCGGGAGGATTTGAAGCCTCGGTCTGCTTCCTTTTGGTAGGAGCAGGAGTGGCGGGCTTGGTTGGGTCAGTCTGGGAGCTGGTTTCCTTGCAGGAGGGAGAAGGGCTGGTTTGAGTGCTGTGGCAGGCTGTAGGTGGCTTGATTTCGTCCAGTTCCTTGAAGGACTCGAGGGTGCCAGAGAGGTTCTCTACCTCGGCAATGAGGGCCTTGATCTGCTCAGTCCGTAAATTGACGAAACTCGTTATGAATTGGTGAAGGTTTTGTTGGGTGTGAGGGTGAAGCATATGTATTGTTTGATGGAGTTCGTACTTCGCCTTTTCATTCTCCATCTCCAGTTGGGCGAGGGTTATGATGGGCTTTTCGGCATTCTCGGCCTCCTTCTTCTTCTTCCTAGAGGGAGCCATGGCAGGAGCAAGAGCTAGAGAGCAACGATGTGTCCAGGTAGAGAGCTAACTGCGATATGAAAACCAACCGGGAACGAAAAAAAAAAAGAAGAGAACTGTGGAAAGACACTCCGTTTATATGTGGTTTAACGGGCTACTAACCAAAAGTAATGATTTTTGAGCCCATGCGCGATGTGAGGAGGCAAGGAATAGGAGGATGTAGCGGCAGGAGAAGACTCGCAGGGAAGTGGAAACGTTGGGAAAGCAGGGGAACAGCGCCTGGGAGAAGTGAGGCAGGGGTCCAGTAACCAGTAGAAGGTGGCTGGAGAAGTTGGAGGCGGAGGGTTTTTTGAAGCCTAAAACGTGCGGGCCTTAGACTTCAGGATGGGGCAGTTTGAGGCTCTCGCCTCGTGGTTGTCTGAGAGGCCTTTTTGGCAGCAGTTGGCACATTTTGAAGTGTGCTGGTCAGCTCTGGTTGGGCAGGAGCGGCCTTCATGGCCGTCTTTACCGCAGTGGAAGCACTTGAGAGCTCTGGAACAGTGGGTGGAGTTGTGGCCGAAGCCACAACAGCGGAAGCAGACGCGGGCGCGGATGGACGCCTCGAAGTTGAGGATCACACCGTCAACCACGATTCTTCCGCGGTTGCCCAGGGCTCCAAAGGTCTTGAGGTCCACCTCGATGAAGGCGGTGCAGGTCCCGTTTCTGAGTGCAGAACGGTGCGCCACGCGCACCACTTTGTTCCCGGGGAGCTGGCTGACAGCGGCGGTTGCCAGGAAGGTCTCCTCGATTGTGGAATTGGAGGTCTCCTCATCCACTCTGAAGAGGCAGATTCTTGGCAGGATCTCCTTCTGCTGGCGGACCTTCATTCCCGTTAGCTTGCTGGCCCGGGAGGTAGTCACCTCAGGGATGATGTCTGGATTGCTGGAATGGAGGACCAGCTTCCCCTTGGTGCGCAGAGAGGCCCAAACACCTTGGGGTAGGGTGTGGGCAGCGCGGACAGCCTTGTAAATGTCCCTGGGGTCAGCCTGTGGGTCGTCAGAGACGACCACTGTGTGGGCCGCCGATTTTTCCCCATGGAGGACCACTTGGGCGGCCGCAGGCTTGGATACGCGGGATGACGCAAGTTTGGTTGGACCTTTTAGGTTGGGTCTTTTTGCGGGCGGGTTGAGAGCGTCAGGCTGCTTCCTCTTGGTTGCAACAGGAGCAGGCAGGGTGGAGGCAGGCTTGTCAGCAGGAGAAGGAGTGGCAGGCTTGGTGGGGTCAGTCTGGGAGCTTTGGCAGGCAGTCTGTGGCATGATTTCGTCCAGTTCCTTAAAGGACGCGAGGGTGCCAGAGAGGTTCTCTACCTCGGCAATGAGGGCCTTGATCTGCTCGGTCCGTAAACTGGTGATATTCGTAATGATTTCGGACAGGCATTCTTGGAAGGTAGGGTGAGGATAGCGTAGTGCCATCTCGACGTCCTCCATAAACTGGCTATTCTCCACCTCTAATAGGGCGAGGGTTACGAGGGGCTCCTCGGCATTCTTCTTCTTCTTCCTAGAGGGAGCCATGGCAGGAGCAGGTGAGGAGGTAAGTATGACTTTGTGGTAAGTAAGGTAAGTATTTCCTGAGGGCACGGGAATCTTGAGCTCCGTGACACCGATGCCAGGTAAGTATAAAAGGTAAGTATGAGTATGGAAAGACACTCGTTTATATGTGGTTTAACGGGCTACTAACCAAAAGTAATGATTTTTGAGCCCATGCGCGATGTGAGGAGGCAAGGAATAGGAGTATGTAGCGGCAGGAGAAGACTCGCAGGGAAGTGGAAACGTTGAGAAAGCAGGGGAACAGCGCCTGGGAGAAGTGAGGCAGGGGTCCAGTAACCAGTAGAAGGTGGCGGGAGGAGTTGGAGGCGGAGGGTTTTTGAAGCCTAAAACGTGTGGGCCTTAGACTTCAGAATGGGGCAGTTTGAGGCTCTCGCCTCGTGGTTGCCTGAGAGGCCCTTTTGGCAGCAGTTGGCACATTTTGAGGTGTGCTGATCAGCTCTGGTTGGGCAGGAGCGGCCTTCATGGCCGTCTTCACCGCAGTGGAAGCACTTGGGAGCTCTGGAACAGTGGGAGGAGTTGTGGCCGAAGCCACAGCAGCGGAAGCAGACGCGGGCGCGGATGGACGCCTCGAAGTTGAGGATCACACCGTCAACCACGATTCTTCCGCGGTTGCCCAGGGCTCCAAAGGTCTTGAGGTCCACCTCGATGAAGGCGGTGCAGGTCCCGTTTCTGAGTGCAGAACGGTGCGCCACGCGCACCACTTTGTTCCCGGGGAGCTGGCTGACAGCGGCGGTTGCCAGGAAGGTCTCCTCGATTGTGGAATTGGAGGTCTCCTCATCCACTCTGAAGAGGCAGATTCTTGGCAGGATCTCCTTCTGCTGGCGGACCTTCATTTTCGTTAGCTTGCTGGCCAGGGAGGTAGTCACCTCAGGGATGATGTCGGGATTGCTGGAGTGGAGGACCAGCTTCTCCTTGGTGCGCAGAGAGGCCCAAACACCTTGGGGTAGGGTGTGGACAGCGCGGACAGCCTTGTAAATGTCCCTTGGGTCAGCCTGTGGGTCGTCAGAGACGGCCACTGTGTGGGCCGCCGATTTTTCCCCATGGAGGACCACTTGGGCGGCCGCAGGCTTGGATACGCGGGATGACGCAAGTTTGGTTGGACCTTTTAGGTTGGGTCTTTTTGCGGGCGGGTTGAGAGCCTCAGGCTGTTTCCTCTTGGTTGCAACAGGAGCAGGCAGGGTGGAGGCAGGCTTGTCAGGAGGAGAAGAGTGGCAGGCTTGGTGGGGTCAGTCTGGGAGCTGGTTTCCTTGCAGGAAGGAGCAGGGCTGGTTTGAGTGTTTTGGCAGGCAGTCTGTGGAATGATTTCGTCCAGTTCCTTAAAGGACGCGAGGGTGCCAGAGAGGTTCTCTACCTCGGCAATGAGGGCCTGGATCTGCTCGGTCCGTGAACTGGTGATATTCGTAATGATTTGGCACAGGTATTCTTGGGAGGTAGGGTGAGGATAGCGTAATGCAATCTCGACGTCCTCCATAAACTGGCTATTCTCCAACTCTAATAGGGCGAGGGTTACGAGGGGCTCCTCGGCATTCTTCTTCTTCTTCCTAGAGGGAGCCATGGCAGGGATAAGTATGGTAAGTGGTAAGTATGGCCAGGTCAGGTAAGTATAGGTCAGGTTAGGTAAGTATGGTAAGTATGGGAAAGACACTCATTATTAGTGATTGGTATAATCTTATTGGTATAATCATGAAAAGGGTAGTTAAGGCCAGAATTGCGTGAGAACGCTACACAATGTGAAAAAATAGTACAAATGTAATATTGTACTGGGATAAGGTGCATAAATTAAGAAAAAGGCATCTCCTTATCGTGCAACTGAAAGTTGCTGATGGCTTGCGCCATCTATCGGAATAAATATCAACTATTCTCGTTGATTTTTAATTATTCCAGAATTGGCCAAATACCCATTCTTGATTAATCAAGAAAAGCTAACCACGGACGCGTTTCGGGCTGTTGGCCCTCATCAGCGTGGTGCAAGCTGTACCTCAACGACCAAAGAATTTGGTCATTAAGGCATCCTGAAAAATCATGAAACTTGTAAATAGTCAACACATTTTTTATTTTAATATCCATATATTTTAATATCTATAATCAAAGAGTAAATAGCCAATGCTTGTATATAATTTTTTGACCAACGACCCGAGCGGTAAGAGGGAAGAGAGGAGAACAAAGGAGTTGGAAAATAAATAAATAGAAATTGATAAAACTATTGTAGAGGCGTAATATTCTTTTTAAAATAAAACAATTTCTACTGTCCTTACTGCGATGGAAAAATTAAAGGGAGGGCCTGGCTCATCAGTGGTGAACCCTCCCAGCGGTTTCGCCAGTTTAATCTACCATACCGCTGTTATATTGCATTTTTGGAACTTCCTTTTATAGGTGACTGTTGTAAGACTCTTGGAATTAAAACATACTTTATTGACATACTAGTCAATATTTACATTCTATCAAGAGTTAAGAAATATTTACAGTATTCTTGGAATTTACAGTACTCTTGAGCAGCGCATGCGCCCTTAGTGTGTTCCTTTGACATTTTTTTATAATCATCTATTTTTCCTCTCTCTTCCATTTTGTAAATTCAATAGAAAAACCTCAGTTATAATACAGGGTATGCCTCATTTCAAATATTGCGACAATATATAATTTTATCGAAGGATGGCATTTGAAATTATAATTAATAGAGTTTTAACATAATTTTTCGAATAAAGTGCCAAAGTATATCTCTTTATAACGCACAAATTGTTTCCACCTATAAGAATATCTGCTCGATGCTCATCACAAGACTTACTTTCTCAGTTTCAGGGCCGGTAACTGAGTAATATTGCAATAGATCTCTTCGCGTGTCTGTGTCAGCCGTTGTCTTCTTTTAATTAGGACATCTTCATCCTCGGATCTAGTTGAGAAGTCATCTGTGTCCAGGGTGGTCCTCCTATGGCTTCATCCTTCCAAACTAAACCATATAGGAGGACCTTTCTGGGGCCAAAGTAACGTCACATCAGTTTTTCCGAAAAATTATTTTTTTTTTGCACAGGAACAAAAAAACAGGACGTTATTTCCAGGCTGGAACATTGTTTCTGTTATGGGCCTATATGTGTCCCAGAGATCTTTTAGCTTAGATATGTACAAATTGTTCTGCTTCTTTGACTCTCGGCCCTAGCGTTTGGATGAACTTATATTCTTTCAGTAATAACTTGGGGAATAACAAGTTCAATGGTATTTCTGCTTCAATCTATTACAGAAAAAAATAATGGAGTCAGTCCAATGTTATTTTACTATACTGACTGTTACAAATTAACGACTCGATGGGTCTTCTCTCATTCTATCGCTGGTTGATGTCCTCATAGCATTCCTGCTATAATCTTTTTCAACCCACCCGTTAGTCCTTTTATCTGTCGTCGTTATTTGATTCATATCTACAGTGATTTTTCATATCACAAATCCGTAATATCTAGGATAATACTACTCTGATCAAAAGGTTTCGACACTTTGCTCATAAGTTAGAAAAAACTTTATTATTCTACCAAATCCAAATTATCCCCTTCAAAGTCGTCCCCGTTGGCCGCGATGCACTTCAACCACATTTTTTTTCCAGTCGGCATAACACCTCTGGTAGTCTGTTTTCGGGATCGCCTTCTTGGCCTTCTTCGATTCCACTTTGATCTCTTCTATGCTCTGAAATTTCCTACCCTTTAACTTTTTTTTTTTAGCTTTCCAAAAAGGAAGAAGTCGCAGGGGGCCAAATCGGGACTGTAGGGGGGTTGGGGGAACACAGAGGTTGAGTGGTCCTGCCGGAACTTCGAGATTTTGAGGGCTGTGTGCACCGGCGCGTTATCGTGGTGGAGGATCCAAGACTTTCTCGCCCACAGCACCGGCCGTTTCTGCCTGATCGCCTCCCTCAATCGCCTCAAAACTCCCAGGTAGGAGTCAGCAGTTATTGTAGAGCCTTGTTGTTGAAATTTATGATGAACAATGCCCTGGTAGTCGAAGAACACCGTCAACATGACCTTGACTTTGCTGGGTGCCTTCCTCGCTTTCTCTGGTCTCGGCTCATTTTTGAAGCGCCACTCCGATGCCTGTTGGGTAGTTTACGAACCAAAGCAGTAAATCCATGTTTCGTCTCCAGTAATGACCCTCTTCAGTAATTCGGGATCAATGCAGCAATGACGGCATTCCCGTAGGCTTTTTGCAACATTTAAAAAATTTCGGCACCCTTGAATCCGTTTTTCACACAGAACTTGATGCAAATTCGTTGATCCTCCATTTCGGTGACTAACGAAATCGAAGCACTGGCAAAATGGCTTCACTTCGAACAGCCGCTGCTCGTGCTGTTGTGGCGCGTGATTTTTAAAAATTGGCACGTCTCCAAGCCAAGGGCGACGCTTACGTTTGCCACAAACCGGGAAAAAATATATTAAATTTTCAGGATTTTATGAGCAAAGTGTCGAAACCTTTTGATCAGAGTAGTATAATCGCTTTATGACTTGTTTTCGCCTATGTTCTGCCCAAGTGAATGTAAGCCGAAAGAATCGTGTTTCTTACTATCAAACATGATTCAGTATATTCTATTATTATCATTATTATTTTCAGACTAAAAAAGGTCAAAATTAGAACTATGTTTTAACGCTACTTTTCTTTTTAAATAAATATCATTATCCTTTTTTCCGAAATCCCTCTTTTTAATTTCTAATCATAGCAGTATAAGGGTTGTAGAAATAGGTTTTAATTGTATTTAAAAGAAAGTTGGCGCTAAAATATGGTGCTAATTTTCAGCGATAGGTGACGCAAATTTTATTATGATATTTTGAAGAATATGTTAATTACCTATAGTATTTGCCTAATTTGAATAATCCTTAGTTGAAAATTAAACAGACTTCTGCCAGATATAAACCTGAATAATCTGTTAATTTCTTCACCTTTACTATCTTTACATTTACTGTTTTTACCATTTCTTTACCTGGACTGCACTGCCTTTCAAGCTGAATTCATATCAATTCTCCGGGAAGCTCAACTAGCGTGGATTAGTCCAACCTAAGCAGGCGTGACCATTGCTCGGACTATAGATCCGCTTCAGCAACTCCTCTGAACCAATACGAACATCGCTAGTGGCAAAAATAATATAGGTTCTTAACAGAGATCATATGCGGCTATGATAGGTACGCGGACACATTAGAATCGATGGCAATGAACTAACAGACAGTGCGGCAAAATTTCCGCTACTTCTGCCCTTCCACATTCACACTCTATCTTGCCTCGAACTCATACTCGAAACCTAACGCATTAGGCTGCTCTTTCATCATGGACTGTATTATATTCCCGAAATTACTCGACCAGATTCCTTAAGAAAATTGCTTCTACTCCAAGCCATCTCCTTAAATATACAATGTATAAATACAATGTATACCAAAATCTGCCATGTAGAAGCCACCACCACGATCCTCACGGGCCAAGTAGTCTAAGTAGTCAGTACATTTTCTTCCGTCAGCGAGAACCTTGGTTCACGTCACATCAATCACCAGGTAATCCTTCCCTGCCAGAATCCTCCTTTTTCCATTCCTTCTTGACGACAACCGCTTCTTCTGTGGAATCTCTGTCTGCTTATTTCACCTTTGGTCAAGCTGTGTCGCCTTCCCTACTACACGTAGCGGTGATATCGAGGCTCATCTAGGATCAGGTAACATTGGTCCAAGAGGTCCAAAGATATCACATATATACAATTGAATTATGATAAGATTACATATCGTTAATATAACAGAAGTGTATTTATATTCTCAGAATTTTAAATAAATTATTTCTATAAAATTATATAATATTTAAGTAAAATGTACAGCTTATAAAGCTTTTAACAAATTTAGATGTAAACACCGTTTTAACTAATCCTTATTTTTTAATATATGTATGAACTGAGAAAATTTTAAAAGCTCTATTAGGAACTATTATTAGAATTTAAATTCAGATTTCGCGCACATTTTAAGGCATTAAATTGAAGCAACAGCAATAATTTTCCTATTTGTATTTGTTTCTTTATTCAATTTTTAAATAATGATTCGGTAACCAAATGCCTTTAGTAGAATTTGTTTCAGTTTGCGTCATCCTTTGGAATTTAATTTTTGTATATTGTTCATTTGTTCTAAACCGTAATTTCACTACTCTCGATTGTTGGGTTGTGCTTACATGGCATAGATTCTAAGAAATAATATTGACATCTTCATTTTGATTTACACCATTGTTTTGTAAAGTTGTTTACACTTGGAATGGCTGCATTTTCTTGGAAACCATTGTTTTGTGCGGTTATTGACATTTGGGATAGCTGCATCTGTAAAAGGTTGTGATAATCATTATGATTGGCTGCTTCATTTTCTTGGAAACCATTGTTTTGTGTGGTTGTTGACATTTTGTATGGCTACATCTGTAGAAGGTTGTGATAATCATTTTGATTGACTGCTTCATTTTCTTGGAAACCATTGTTTTGTGCAGTTGTTGACATTTTGAATGGCTGCATCTGTAGAAGGTTGTGATAATCATTTTGATTGGCTGCATCTGTAGAAGGTTGTGATAATCATTATGATTGGCTGCTTCATTTTCTTTGAAACCATTGTTTTGTGCTGTTGTTGACATTTTGTATGGCTGCATCTGTAGAAGGTTGTGAAATTCATTTTGATTGGCTTCTTCGTTTATTTGAAAGTTAGTATTTGAAGCTATCCTATAAAATTTTTGGGGTAACTTGTTGTAGCGTTTTATAAGTGCATTGCCTGGACTCTATTAACGTATCAAAACAAGGGATTTTTTACATTTGTAATGAATTTATTCGAGAGACAAAGGTTTCATGTAAAACTTGTTTCTCTTGATTAAATTGCAGTTGCTGTCGAAAATATTCCATGATAGAAAGTGGGAGTACCCAAAATAATATTATTTCTTTGGGTTTTTTTTTTTTAATCTTTGGGTTTGATGTATCTGAAACTTTTACTAAATTATCGCTTGAAATTACTGCCTGCCCTCTAACAATATTTGATATTTGAAACTAATAGGCCTTTAAATTCAACTGGGTAAAGAACTGTTTAGGCTCAAAATATTATCCTGATACCTCACCTAGTTGATGTTGAGAAAGATATTCTTATTTTCAATCATAAAATTTCAGACGAGTCTGCATTTTTCATTGGATCTAGATTCAGAAGGAGAAGCTTGAAAGTTTTTTTGTATATAATTTTTAGATGAAATTCGTATCATCAATTCTCTCTAGTGACTGTTTTTCGGGGTTTCTGGCGTCAAGAACGGAACCTAATTTGTAATTTTGAGAGATATTCTCACTAGCCTTCAACTTACTGCACAAATTACAGATCCGCCTTTGAAAAATCGTAATGATCGTGAACTTGTTTTTAAGAAAGTTCAAAGAATTAGGCTACTTAGATGGTGATGAAACTGATGGCTTAGGTTTGGAGGGATTTCGATGTTGTCTTTCAATATGCGTGTCTAGGTTTTGTTTAGTTATGGATGCATAGTCGCAATGTGGGTACGGAAGGTCTCTCACATTTGTGTGGCTCTTCATGTGGGGTTCAAGGTTCTGCTTGGTCCAAATTATTTTTAAGACATAAGGCGCGCTTATACTCTTTCAAATTTTTACGAGTAGTTCTAATTTTCCTTGTAACATTAGGTTTATGAGAAGTAGTGTATTTGCAAATTTTACATCTAAAATATTTGTTTTCCTAGGTTTTGATCTCTATAAAGTCGATGCATCCAGGGTCTGTCTTCTCTGGTCTGCCTCGTTTATTTTCACCCAAAGTTTAATTAATCATTTTGAAATTTTCTTCTACCAAATAAAATTAATTTTATATTAATTTAATTAATATAATATATATATATATATATGTAAAACGAAAATTGAAATTATACCGCGAATGTTTCTTTTATAAAAATCGAAATTTATTTTCAAAGAGAAATAGCGACATTTCTAACTTTGAGGATGAGGTATGGAAAGGTGAAACATGAAGAGTAATGGCGAACGGACACTTTTTATTTTTCCGTTCGCCATTACTCTTCATGTTTCACCTTTCCATACCTCATCCTCAAAGTTAGAAATGTCGCTATTTCTCTTTGAAAATAAATTTCGATTTTTATAAAAGAAACATTCGCGGTATAATTTCAATTTTCGTTTTACAATCATCAGCCGCGTTATATTGTATTTTATATATATATATATGTGATATGATCCGGTCGACTTTCGATGTGGCACTATAGTGATAATAATGTGGTGAGTGAGAAATAAGGAAACAACAAGTTTGGAAGATGGAACCCAGCAAACCGAGGGAGAGAGGGAGCGCTAGCGGGCTACCACCGCGGAAATGCACGTCTTGTGTGGCCACCACCCCCCCGACTGAGTAAACATAGAACTGAGGTTCCAAGAAAAAGCCCTGCGGTCGCCCCCTTGGAATGTGACTGCTATATCAAGTGACCGGCCTTAGCTGCGTTCTCTCTCTCTCTCTCTGGTCGACTGTAGATTTGTTTTATTAATCCTGGAAGAGCATATATTATGACATATGGCCCCCGTTGAAGATGGCTGAACACGGTTTGAGTATACTCAAAGCTGGTGAAGCCAGGGATAGAGAAAATAATTTTACAGTTGAAATTAATTAAGGTAATGGTGACATAGTTTTATGTAAAAAAAATATTGAATAGTACACAAGTAAATATTATTTACAAGCAATTTTATAACACCGGAGAGTTTGAGATTTAAGGAAATCTTTGAAAATATCAAGGTTATAAAAGGCTATATACAACAAAATCTAATGTACTATAAGGTAAATGACATTGAGGAGTGTGAACAAGGAGAAGGGGAGTCACAAACACATGATGAAATTCTGAAGGTCATTAAGACTGGGGAACTCTACACTTTAAGATATTTTTAAGGCGGACATGGCAAGGGGAAACTTGGCATGGGCTTTCTATGCTATAGTTGTAGAGTATGAGAAATGAGGTTGAGGTTGGCAATTGTGTGAGCTCAGGACTGAGGTAAATATGGAACTACATACAATGTTAGAACCTTGGCGAACAGAGCGAGGGGAAACTTGCCCTGGGCCAATCTACCTTATCTATGTAGTTACTTGTGTAGCGAGTCCTAGAGGAAAAGTCCCGTGTGAAGGTGAGGAAGTCGAATGGACTTATATTTAATTTGCGGAAAGTATGCGCGCACAGTGCCAAAAATTGGGACGAGGACTGCGTTGTCCGTTACAAGTGACAAGCTGCTCGGACACGAGGTGTTTGAACCGTCGTGGGAGCTTGTGCAAGGCGATGATTTCGCGGTGGGTTGAAAGTAAGACCCATGTCTGCGCGAAATGATGACGGACCGGGCAAAATCAGCGACGATGTTTAACGTACCTCCGTGGGAAATATCGAAGGTAGGCTATATCGTGGCTGGTTTGGACAATGGACAAACATAGATTTGAAGACAGGGTCCGTGTGGCGCGAGAAGAAGAAGCGAACTGTGTCGCCCGATGCAGATTGTTCAAGTGCGAACAAAAAAGGAGTTGATAAATACCTAACAGTTAGTCAATCTGCATCCTGTGACGAACACACCATTGGCTAGATGGTGTGGGTCGGTGGATATGCTAGAGATGAACTGCGAAATATATTATCATAAATGAAGGGTGAAGATTAGAATTTTGAAATGACAATATAGAAGTTCGATAACACAGGTCTACAAAAAAAACTTTTTTTTTTGCACAAGAGAACCTGATGGTGTTTCTAGTGTAACTTTTCATGCTGAACTCAAAAATCTAATCAGAAATTTCCCATCACCCATGGTTTTTGCCTGACGATCTTTTTTTAGTATTGGGATAAATACATGCATCCAACATGAAAGAGACTTACGAAAACATGAAACTGCTTTTGAAAAAGATAGAATATGAAAGATACGGTTGGAAAATATGCAGTGATTTGAAAGTCGTTGCCCTCTTGCGTGGATTACAGCTTGGATATACAAAATTTTGTTGTTTTCTGTGTGAGTGGGATAGCAGAGATAGGGAAAGGCATTACATTAAAAAAATCTGGCCAAACCGTAAAATCTTTACTCCAGGATATAAAAATATTGCAAATCTACCCCTGATCGATTCAGAAAATATTTACTTACCACCATTACATATTAAACTGGGATTAAAGAAGAACTTTGTCAAGGCAATGGATCGAAATGCCAGTGGATTTGCCTACCTAAAACAAAAATTTTCTAGTATAAGTGAAGCGAAGATTAAAGAAGGCATTTTCGTTGGACCTCAGATTCGAGAATTGCAGCAGGATGGAAATTTTCAAAGTAGTTTGAATGAAGTTGAAGCAGCAGCATGGAATTCCTTTAGAAACGTTTGCAAAAACTTCTTAGGAAGTGTCAAGGTTGAAAATTACCGAGACATAGTTAATGATCTGTTGCTTTCCTACAAGGCACTGGGATGTAACATGTCCCTCAAGATCCATTTCCTGCATTCACATCTAGATTTCTTTCCAGACAATCTTGGCGCAGTTAGCGATGAGCATGGTGAGAGGTTTCATCAAGCTATATCAAGCATGGAGAAGCGGTACCAAGGTAAATGGAGTCCTGCTATGCTTGCCGACGACTGCTGGGCACTCAAGAGAGATCTACCACAAGCAAAGTATAGACGAAAATCCACTGTCACTGCTTTTCAATAATAAATATTTTTCGTTCATATATGCCTATATATTAACAATATTTCCAAATTCAAGTAGGTGTATCTCAGAAATATTGTGTAATAGAAAAAAACTAATGGTATATTTGGATTCAGGACATGTAGATAAGATGCTATTTCTTTGTGGACAAAGAAATATATTTTTTGATAAACCAGTTACGTGACATTGTTTGCAATTTTTAGTGTATTTATCCCAATACTAAAAAAAGACCGTAACGCAAAAACCATAGGTGATGGGAAATTTCTGATTAGATTTTTGAGTTCAGCATGAAAAGTTACACTAGAAACATAATCAGGTTCTCTTGTGCAAAAATCTTGTTGACCAGTGTAATTGATTAATCAATAATTCTCTATAAAGGTCCTGAGCTGGTATAAGGTTAACAAAGTTGTAAGAATGAGAGGGGCATTAAGGGGCAGATACCTAAGAGTCACCAAGGGTTGGTTGTAAGCAAGGTTCACGTGGTGGTTGGAATTCTTCGACGCCTGAATTACAGGGTGAATATTGAATCGATTAGGGAAAGAAATTATTTTTCGTGAGCCGTGCTTACAAGTAGGAGAGGTCATATACAAATAGACATACAAAATTTTAGGTGCTGGAGGCATATTTTTATAAATAAATTGATTATGCAAAATATATTGTTAATAGTAAAAATCGTAAAGCGTTAATAGGTAGAATTCCATTTTTTTTTAAAGAGTTACGTTAAAAATGGAAATTATTTAATTAAAATAACAATTGTAAAATTCTACTGGTAAGGTAACTAATTAAATGAGTTACAAATATCTAGATAAATAGTATGGAGCATAAAATTATTGTTAATAGGCATGGAGAGAATAAATGGAGCTAATTTTGTGAATATTGGGACAATTTACAAGGAATGACTTATTTAAAGAATGAATGGAAGGGGTAAAACAATTTCACTTACAGGTTATGCTGGTTTAGAGAGCAGGTAAGTTCATTGAGATTCGGGAGAGTTCTGTCTGTGACACTGAGCGTACCAGTGTTGTACATCACAGTAGCGGCAGGGATATGGCGGAGTCTTGTCCATGATGATGGAAGGTGTCCTGCTCTGGCACGGTGGTCGTTCTTGGGTAGATCTAGTGCTGGAAGAAGTGTGTGGCAGCTCCATCTCCGTCGTAGTTGAATACTTCTTCGGGATCACGGTTCAAAGGTTGGCGAAGAAGGGGTTGAGGGCTCGAAGAGGAGTGGTTACAGTTGAGTTGGGTTTGGCCGATCATCGTGGCTTGGCTTCTTGTTCTTCATACTCCGGTATATGAGGGATTTGCTTCCCGGCCAGGTCTTATCCTGTCGACTTTTCTGTGATATGATCCTGTCGACTTTCGATGTGGCACTATAGTGATAATAATGTGGTGAGTGAGAAATAAGGAAACAACAAGTTTGGAAGATGGAACCCAGCAAACCGAGGGAGAGAGGGAGCGCTAGCGGGCTGCCACCGCGGAAATGCACGTCTTGTGTGGCCACCACCCCCCCCGAATGAGTAAACATAGAACTGAGGTTCCAAGAAAAAGCCCTGCGGTCGCCGCCTTGGAATGTGACTGCTATATCAAGTGACCGGCCTTAGCTGCGTTCTCTCTCTCTCTCTGGTCGACTGTAGATTTGTTTTATTAATCCTGGAAGAGCATATATTATGACATATATATATATATATATATAGATGTAGATGACGCGTTATTGCATTGTGTTAATTTATGCCTAACTGGCCATGTCCCTATTGTTTGCGGAAGAGCATTGCTCGATGCAAATATTTATATGCAATTCTACTGTCCTATAAGCCTATTTCCATAGTTTTCTTGAAAACCATTTCTAAGATTTCACTCTTCAGGGTTGCGTATATAAGCAGAATCGTCCAATACAGTATTAGAGCTCTAAGAAGCGGTCTGGTGTTTTTAAATTGGTGAAACCGCTGGGAGAGTTCACCACTGATGAGCCAAGCCCTACCAATATATATTTTCATCGCAGTAAGAATAGTAGAAGTTTGTTTTGTGTATAAAAGAAACTTTCGGGCTTGAATCCTTTCATTATTCATACAACATTGTACACGGGATGGTTAAATGGTATTTTCCTCAGATGTAGAAACAGTCTTTACTGACAATTCTTACTTATGGTTTATTTTTACTTAAATAGACTTTCTTCTGATTAGTGAAATAAATGGTTGATGAATTTTATATTCAAGAGATATATTCCTTTATCTATCTATGTGTGTGTGTGTCCTTTATGCCTGACCAAACCACTAATTGGAACGCCATGAAACTTTGGGAAGTTATTTAGTATAGTTCTGGGAAGGTTTCTAGCAAATAAAATGTTTGAAATAAATTTTCGCCTAAAAATAATCAAGGTAAATATTTTAATTTATCTGTTATAATTCAACAATCTGCTCTAAATATTATCATGATGATACGATGATTTTGTAATGTAGAAAATTAGGAAAGACAAAATTCAGGATGACACAGCAATTTATTTTAGACAAGAATAATGATACAATTCCAAGGCGAGATACTATTCCTTTAACTTCCAATTACCGAAGGAACCAATTAATATTGATTTTATTCAAATTATCGAGTATTTTTCAAGGGACCGGGAAAAAATGTTCACTTTATCGAGAGATTCGTTAGACAAACCTTTACTCGGGTAAAACCCGGGCGAAGCCGGGTACGTACGCTAGTATATATATAAAAATGAATGTGTGTGTGTGTGACAATTAGACAATTAAAAATTATTTATTGTCTTCTAGACAATATTACATCAATTTATCAACGAGAGAGAGAGAGAGAGAGAGAGAAAGAGAAGGAAAGGAAATGAAGAAATTAAATATTTACACATATGTTACAAATATTTTACAAGGGGGACGATGGAAGGAGACCTCGACGCTGGAGGGTCCCGGACCAGGCGATGAGCGGGTCCTCCACTGCTTCTCCGAGCCCAACCTGGACAAAGTAGCGATAAATTCGCAACTTTGCCGACGCCAGGATGGAAAGGGCGTCGTCCTCAAGGCCAGACCCGCCGAAGATCCAAGCTTGCAGGTCAGAGGGCCGCCCTGTGATGTTGAAGGCCTCTCTGATGAGAGGCCTGATGGATGGGCAGCACCAGTAACGGTGACCGAGGGAGCGGTCGATGGACCCGCAGGCAGGACAGGAGGGGCCGACCGAGGCAGGATGGGCCGGATGGGGCAGGGCGTGGACGGCCAACTTGAGGGCCGCGTCGGCCTCGTGGCCCGAGAAGGCGCAGCGCTGCAGCGATGCCCAGTCGATCCTGAATGGTGGTGGATCGATGGTGGGCGACCATCTCGAGGTAAACCTTGAGATGGGCGTGGCGGCGAGGCGCGGGCGATCCAGGGCCCGTCGGGCCGAGCGGGTCGTGAGGCCGGTGAGAGACGGCGTAGCCGTCCCCCTCAGCACCACGGCCGCAGCTAGGGAGCTAGATGAAGGCGTAGACTCTGCCCCGAAGCCCACGGCGTTCTCGGAGGTCAGCCTCCGACAGAAGGCGCCCAGGGCCGCGACGTCAGCCAGGGCCGAGCGCGTAGGGCGGGCGATGAGGTGTTCCTCCACGATGAGGTCCCGGACTCGGACTCCGCGCCAGCGGGCGGGGGCCAGGAGAAACCGGCAGCCGCCGATGATGGGGAGGTCCAGCAGCTGAGCTGTGGCGATCGCCCGGTGGTTGAGACCCAGGATGTTGGAGGCCTCCTCCCACAGTTTCAGCAGTCGGAGACAGCGGGGCTGGAGACGGGTGCCGTCCGGTGGAGGGTGGATCCAGGCCTCGTCGCTGTTGACCAGACAGCTGAAGGCATTTCTGCCCCCGCGGAGCGCGACCTGCACCCCTTTGAGGCAGGCGAGCTGGAGCTGGGTCGCGAGGTCGAGAAGGCCGAGGCCTCCGATGGCAACTGGCCTCGCCATGACATCGGCAGGAAGCCAGACGAACCTCGCCAGTCGGGCCTGCAGCTTGGCGATGGTCGGGGGTGATGGAAGGTATCCATGCAGGTGGTGCTGGATCGTGGACCCCACCAGCGTGTTCGCCGCTCTTGCTCGTCCGACGAGGGAGAGGCCGCGGGTGAAGGGCGTCCATTTGCGACATGCAGTCTCAAGGAGGGCCAGGAGATGCTGCTCCCGGTGGGCGACGGTACTCCTGGGGGCGATGTCGAGCCCGAGGATCCTGATGGAGGTGGTCGACCAGGAGGCGCCGAGAGGGGAGTCGCCGCGGTTGCGCCAGGCGCCGCACCAGATGTTGAAGTCGCCGATGATCCTGCAGGCCCCCTCCTCCTCCTGTGCCGCTGTCGCCGCCAGGAGCACCAGTTGTTGGTTTCTCTCTCGGGGTTCATGCGCCAGATGAACGGTGATGGCCGTTATCTCCTCGCCGTGGACATCTATAGTTGCCAAGGCGATGTGGCCCGGCCACAGGATGCGATGTTGTAGAACGGCTACGCCTGGCCCGAAGACGCAGGCGAGTCCGGATCCCGAGTCAAAGGCGGACTCCAGGTCTACGCCCATGACGGCCAGCGGCGAGCCCAGGGCGGTGGCCTCCTCGACGGCGTCCGTCACCATGGCGATGTTCAATGACGGGGACCTCCCGGGGACGGCGTAGGTCTGGCATTCCGCA